>JBAIZL010000002.1:207606103-207763603 GCA_036971475.1 Prosapia bicincta | reverse complement strand
ATCCTATTTAGACACAAATGATTTATATTTATAAATCTAATTCACTGAATAACGCTTAACAAATATCGCTAATAAGAATTATATTCAATATGATGTTTAACCTATCACCTTTAACTGTTATATATTTGAGCGATCCTTGTGCCTTGGAAGATTTCTTCTAAGGCTACAGATATACAATAAGTATAGTGGGGCATATACTATGTGTGAGTGTTTAGCCTTCTTTACAGAACGTATCCTAAATTCCCTCTCTCTCCAGTAGCTGTTGGATGTAAATCCAAGCAGTGTTGAGAGTAAAAACTTTTGCCGTCATGGATAGAGAGTAAATGGCCAGCAGATCTACAGAAAAATAATTATGAATGTCGTCCCCGATGCACCTGTTCTCGAAGTAGTACCCACAGAATGTTTCTAGAACAGAATCTGCTAAGCAATACCCAATATCGATCTCCTGCCATTATTCCTGTTTTCCCATTTACATAAATATTGCTGAGTTAGTAAATATTGAATTATTATTTCTACTAAAATATGATATATTTAAAAATTACCAGCCGATTGACAATTTTTTTGTATAAAAGAACAATTATTATACATTGTAGTACTTGTAGAAAACACATTTGTAGTACTACAAAAACAACTATGTAAACTCTGTGTTAACCTTGTACGATAACCCTGCAACAAAACGTTTATTACGATTAAGATTATAAAAATTTGTTTTATACTTTTCTTTGATGTTAATTACTTTACTATCTCCAAGTTAAACTTCTCCTCAAACGTTCGCTTTTAATTTAAAAAATATTAATAATACGGTAATTTGATATTTCTACAAATACACTGAAAAGTATTTACAAACAAGTTTATAGATTTATGAACTCAATTATATTATTTCCTATTCAAATTTCAATTTTTTAAATTTTTATGTGTTGTAGAAGCCATAGGGTTACTATCACATGAACTTTGGCAAAAATAAAATCAGCAATCATTTAATCATTCCTTAAAACTCTGCAGATTTTTATTTTAAAATAAAGGAATATTAAAAAAACAGAAATTTTCGGTTATACAATGGAAGGATAACTGATAAAGAACTGGAAATTTAGAATCAAGTTTATTTACACCCATTGTTAGACAACTCTGAAACATATACTTTAAACAAGAGACAAAGTTTAGGTTGATTTCTAGATAGAATTTAGTCCATTATTTGAACTCATTTTGTTAATTTAAAATTGTCTCCTATTTACGTTTACACAGACCAATCATTCCAATCACTTTGCGTATATGTTTCTAGGAAAATAAATGAATGACAGTAAAATTTAAGAAATCTCATTCCGCATGCAAAGATAGAATAAATATAGAGTTTTTGTTAATTCTATAATTTATATTGCTTTACTTAATGTCAGTTACTTCTTCTTCTAATTACTTAAATTCTTGTTCTGTTGTTTTCAAATTATAATATATAAAAATGATAAAAAATGCATACAAACCCATAGAGAAAAGACATTGATTATTTATTTATTTACTGTTAGGCTTCGAGAAAGCTTAATTTACTATAAAATATATAAACATATATTTGTATTTCTTGAGAACATATATAATATTCCAAGTCTAAGACACGTTTTTGGTAATAGTCTTATGTATTTCAATTTATGTAGTAGTGACTAGCGGTGCATTCAACTGTATTGATTTTAAATCACTTTTATTTACACAAAATTTGGATGACCCAGAACATAAAATTATAGTCTACCGTAGTGTTAGGCAGTGTTTGAAATGGTTCAATACTTCTCTGAAACAATATCTTGTTTTAAAATTGCACTTTCATCAGTGCCTTAAATCTATAATGTGAATGTTCCCACTCTCAATCGACGATCGCTGGCGAAACCCCTTGAGACACACGTCTATATATATTTTCTTGATTCCTTCAATTTCCCTTCTAGCGTCTTACTTTAAGATCTTGGCCAAACCTCCTCAGGGACTTATAAATGATTCAGGGTTGGTAACAAATATCCATGCTCGAAACAGATGCGGTTCGCTTACAGAAAGAGTCATGGAGAAGTATTTGGTATCACTAAAAATAATAAACTATAGAAAATAAAAATATACACAAATAATATTAGGAAAGGGATGAGCTAATTCACTAGGAATTATGCATTTAGTATAAACAGCTAACTTATTATTTATTTCTTGAAAGATATTTTCATATCAATTTGTGTTTGAGGAAGCGTTATTTTAAATATTTAATAATAATTTATTTCCTAATACCTGCCTTAGGTAGTGTTATATTCGAGATCTTTCGATCTATGTGTACGTCTAATATGGCATTAAATGGTTCATTGCTTTTAATATTTATTTGGCAGCTACATTTATCAATAAAGTGTTACATTTCTCATAAAAATCAGTATTCTTAAAATAACAATAATAATATGTAATATGAATGTAAACCTGGGAAAGACATGTGAAATGTACTGAGGTTTGTACAATGTTCTATTTATGGATACAATATATTTTTTAATTTATGAGAATGATCTAGCATTGGTCATAGTTTTTGGCTCAAGTGTTATTTAGATGACTAGAATTTGTAGAACCACGATTTCTAGCAGGAAGGTCTAGGGTTCAATCCCCTGATAGTATTAGAGCTTTTTCGTACTCTTTAGTCCTCATGCTTGTGTTAGTGAGTAATTAGGGTTGAACTTATAGTGTTGTTACTTGCTTCCGATACTCTAACAACCAATATTTTACCTCCCTCGAACATTAAATGTGTGATTTGTAAAGTATTTACATGAATTTTAAAATTTTCTATAGCAATTGCATGAAAGGTAAAGTAAAGATGATTCCTTGCAATCGAGAAATACACAGGAGAAATAACCTAACCTAACTTCATAGTCGAAGTCGTAAGACGAAAACGTTTCCTCCAAGTGTAAGTTAACAATTAACAACTTTTAGTTCACAAATGTCTGGTCGCAAGTAATAGTAAAAGTGTAATTTGTAATTTAAAACTGTTATATACCTAAACATTTTCTTTTTTATTATCAACAAAATACTACATCAGAAAAATATTAAGAATGAGAGATGTGTCTCAATACTCTTCTTTTTAACATTCTGGAAATGTTTATGAATACATTTTAAAACTATTTTGAATACTAAATCTTTCTACTATTTTTTAAATTTAGGATATATGCTTATTATTATTATCGAAACTTGTCTTTAAAATATTGATTCAAACATTTAGTAATTATTTTTTATTATTGTCTATTTGTTGCTAGAGTACAATGAATTAAATTTCAATTTTCTTGCGATAAACTGTAATTGATATTTTAAATAGTTTTCCCATTGACTTGCGATAAACTGTAATGGAAATTAAATAGTTGTCCAATTTACAAAGTAAGCACATATGTAGCATCCAGTTGTAATAGTAGTTGTATAATAGAAAACATTACATAATTGGAGAATATATAGTCGCCTAGCAACGGTAGTAAAGTAAGTACATGTAATTATCACGTTATAGATTTCCAAACATATGACTTTGTAATTAAGGAACCACAGAATAAAATAATAAATAATCAAGAACCTCTTAACCGCAATACGTTTTCCCCCCTACGGCACATTTCAGTTACCAAAGGTTAGCATAAAAGACTCTTTGCATAGAGAATTTTATTATGTTATCTCGCTGAAGATGGTTACTTGGTAATTTAAATGTACATAATGGTAAAATAAAAAAGTATTGGTTTAAGAGGCTTTGAATAATTATTATTAATATTCAACCCCAGCGTAATCCTAATATATAGTCATGGAATAAAAGTTTAGAATTTAAGGGACGGGATTTTAATAATAATTTATTTTATAATTTTAAAATGAATTCTTTCGGTAAATATAAGATCAGCGATTACCGCTGCGATCGGCGAAATGATTTTTCCTGATCAATTTGACCTTGCTTAACACGATTCAGAATTTTATTTTTACTGAAAACATATTTAAAAAAATAATAATAACATAACCTAACGTGACCTGGTTTTCCTATGTTAATATGTATTTACCGTAACCAATAAAATTAGATTCGTGTTCAGGAAGGTCAAATCTATCAGGAAGAAAACATTTCGGCGATCGGAGCGTTAGTAAGCACCAAAGTCAGGTCAGGTCTAGTTAGGTTAGGTTAATTCTTTTAAATGTAAATATGTGTTTACAGTAAACAAAACTTCAGGACCGTGTTCAACAAGGATCAGGAAAACAAATTTCGCTTATCGGAACGGTAGTCGCTGTTCTTAATAATTACCTTTCTTTCAAATATTTTACAATAAAATTCGTATATATATATGAAGGTGTGCACGAAGGTGTGATTAATCTGACGTAGAGTGTGCATACAAGTGTGATCAGATTATCGTAAGGTATTCATGGAGGTGTGATCAAGTTTTGGTAGCAAGAAGGAGTGATCAAGCTGAGATAGAGTATGCTAGAAGGTGTGATCTATTTAATGTAGATTATGCATGGAAGTGTCATCAAACAGTATGCATTGAGGTGTGATCAACCTGACGTAGAGATTGCATGGAGGTATTGTCAACCTGGCGTAGAGTATTGTAACGGCCAGAATGACCGATGCAAATAAATTTGGCATTAGTACAGTTAAATGTAACTAAGCCTAGAATAGTTAAATAGATCAATCAACTAATGTTCCAATTATTTCGTAGTATTATAATAAACATTTTAAATATAGGGGAAATCAATGTAAACTAAGGTAATTAGAACTAAATAGACAAACTTGGAATGTTAGAATAAATTAGAAACCAACACAACATTAATTAGACTAACGGCTAATAGACCGATTTAAATTAAACAATTAAAGTGATTCCTATGGAACCCAGCCAAAATGTATAATATTAAATTAATTTTGACCAAATATAATCAGGGATAGTGAATATAGGTATAAAATGTGCGGAAAGTAAATTAGGCCTATCTAGGGAGAGTGGTATTTCTGTAAAGATGCAAATTTCAAGTTAAAACATAATGGCCTAAAACATTGAAGTTATCCAACATGAAATTATATTAGTTTCGGTAAAACACCGTGTGGGTAGATTGTTTATACGATCTTGCCACACTGCAGCGACAGCGCTACCGTCGAAGTGGGAGTTAACAAGTAGAAACACCAAGTTAATTAAATTAGAAGAAATAAAGACAATCAAATTATTAAATGGAAGTTAAAAAATTGAAATAACACATTGGAGTAAAGAAAAGTCTTTCACAAAAATTGAAACTAATTAAAATTCAAAATTACGAAATAAACAAAGTAAGTCACCATAGCAACGGCTTTCTCATTGGTAAAAATGTAAGATGGACATAGAAAAAGCGGAAGTTTAAAGAAATTAGGGACGACGAAGCCAAAACGGTGACACTTAGTCAGAACAGTTTAAACGGTCATCGAGAGTGTATTGATACACGCAGAACCATTAACAACCCAATATGTGGTAAGAAGTCCGTATAAAGTACTACGATGTGACCCGGGGAATGTATAAATATATGAGCTGCGGTTCATATATGTTTCTACCAATATCTCGACCAAGAAAATGAAAAAAGAAGGCGAACTTAACAAAATTCACCGACGCCATGAATGCAGTGAAGCCTACATCCAAACCACATGGAAGCTGTGAACAGGCTAAAAGACAACCCAACCATAGAAGATACCTAACGTTTTGCAGTATAAGGTCATATAAACAATATAGTTTTCTTTTAGATAAAAATTTTATCTCAAAATATATTAACTTAAAATCAAAATTAACAAAAAATTGAATAACCTAAGGGACCGAAAACTCTCTTAGGTTACCTAAATTGATTTCCATTCAACCGTTTACCTTAATTGGAAATAAACGTATTGCATTTAAATAATTTTATCTGATATGGCTTTATTCTTGAAAAATGTATGAAATCTTTTGTCTTAGTATATAAGTATCAGCAGGAAGTTTTATTAAATGCCTAACATGTTATAACTAATTAGATTAACCTATAAATAGGTAAATCATAACCAGAGTCAATTAGTGTATTAAAAGGATTGTTTGTTAAAAGGCATAGCCTAAAGTAACTATAAATTAACCTTAAAAAGTTTGAAAGTAAACAAGATACTAAAATACGTAAAACGTAACTAGAATACTTAAAATTATGTGCAAATTAATTATAATAATTGAATTTAATTAGATGATAGTAGACATATTAAGCAATTTTAGATTTTGATAATAATATTAGAAAAGGATATAGTAAGTGTAGATATGTATATGTGTTAATATAAATAATAATGAAAATGTAAACATATTAAATTGGACATATTCTGTACTAATACCATAAAACAAGATAATCATGGTATTTCCAAAGTAAGGTTAGGTAAAATTAAAAAAGCTAAATCCTGTTAATTAAAATAAAACAAATAATAATAAGCAATTCTAAATCCAAACAGATATAAAAAATCTATAGTTTCTAATTATGTGTGTTTTCATTTAAAATAAAATAAGTTCACTAGGTATCCATGTATAGTCTTTAAGTCACAAGTGTCTCTCAAAGATTGAACTACCCTGAAAGGAGCTTAAAGAGGCTTATGGGAGGATA
The DNA here is from genome assembly GCA_036971475.1 of Prosapia bicincta. Classification (NCBI taxonomy): domain Eukaryota; kingdom Metazoa; phylum Arthropoda; class Insecta; order Hemiptera; family Cercopidae; genus Prosapia; species Prosapia bicincta. The sequence goes on along the minus strand of JBAIZL010000002.1, from coordinate 207,757,030 downwards.
ATTGGTTTTCATAAAAAATTCAGGAGTTGGTTCTCCCGAGAGGTTTATTCCTTGAGATACAGGTCTCAAACCAAGGTTCGTAGTCAAGGGATAAACCATTACTCTCTTACGGACAATGTGTGGTAAAAGGAAGATAGGTGAAAAGTAACAGGAAAGTCTAGTCGGAGGGAAAAGCAGTGGTGGAAGGTATGTTCCGTGAGACTATGTATGAAAATATCGTAATGTATTCATGAATGTGTGATCATGCTGACGTAGAGTATGCGTGGAGGTGTAATCAAGCTGGTCTAGAATATGCATGGAGGTGTGATCGAAGTAACTTTTAGTATGCATGGCCATGTTATCAAACTGACGTAGTGTGTACATGGAGGCGTGATGAAGGTGACGTAGAGTTTGAATGGTGGTGTGATCAAGTTGACGTAGTATATGGGTGGAGGTAAATTTTTAATTTATATACTATAGGTTGGAAGAGGTCTTTTAACATTTTGATGTCCTATATTGAAATAGGTTATTTAATACCTATTTTGCGTGTTCTGTAGTTTATATTACAATATCACTATCGCATTTTCCACTGCCACAAACATCTAACCTCACTTATCTTTTCATATATCGATGATCACATCAAATAAGGACTTCGACTCCAGCAGATTTTAAAAAGAACTTACAATTCATGCCATTACAAAAGGTATTTTTTTTAACAGCTTAACAAATTGTAACCAATATTTACAACAATTAGAAGATACTAATGATTTAAGATCTCACTTTCTTACTGTGTCAAACCTACCGGTCCAGTAAGTATAGGTTCATGATATTCACAATATATAATATTTTTATTTGTAAGATACAGTAAAAGGAATTGTAACTTATGTGTATTGTTTTAAACGAATCTCATTAAAGTAGTTATCCCAAACGTTATTTCGTAAATAAATAAAACAACTTAGTAACGAAAGAAATATAATCTTATGTACTCAAAGTCCCACTACAACAGTTGCTAAGAGTTTTGACACAGAATATAAGCTCATTAAAAACCTTTACAGAATATTTTTGAGCCAAACTAGTGGTTATATTACATACCTTTCCTAAAAGGAGTACTTTGTTTAATCCCTTGAAGGAAAATACTTATTGTTCAACCACGGTTGCAACGCTTTAACCGACAGATGTGGGCATGCTTCTCAAAGTGGTTAAAACGATTCTCATGTAAACGGTAATGAGTTAAATAAAATTGCTAGTTGTATAGGATACATTATTGCAAGATATAACTAATTATAAAGTTTTAAGGAAGTTATTAGACTAGGGAGTTGTATATTTGCGATTTTACGTAGAAGACCTAAAATTCTTCTAATTTCACCAAATTTATTCGGAGAAACCTCTCGCCCTACTGTCTGAAACAGTACAAATTTATATTTAAAATAATATAAAGCATTTATAATTTATTTTATCTTTAATATACTAAAAGGAGAGCTGTATTTTCGTGTAATAAAATATCGTCAGTGGTCTTCAACAATTCATTGTTACAATTCTTACAATATCATTATGAAATTATAAAACTTTCCGTTTGAAATTATTACCTCTAATTATTAAAAGGATGAAACAAATAGGTAGTGGTGGTTTCTGTTTTGAAGGGAGTATAAATGTAATTTATATTAGCTATGCAAATTACATAAACTATTCCAAATAATTTTCAGTTACATAAAGATTTCCTAGCTTCAATATCACAAGACCCAGGCATATAAGTAATTGTTTAGTAAAATTAGGAAAGGGTAAATATTTGTGTAACTTTTATTGGATTTAAAATAAATATTGTAAAATTATTCCTCGATTCAGCTAATCAAGAAATAATCTCCAAGTTACGACTACATCATTTAGGTTCATGGATATGTTTTAAAATGTTTATGTCAAGAAAGTAGATCCAAAATGTATATTTGACAATAGAGAATATTTACAATGAATAATATAACTTAATAGGTTTTGAATCTAATTTTATAGCTGCTGAAATTGTATTTTCCCTTATAAATGTAAACCAAACTGGGTCGTTATATTGGAAAATATATACTACTAATCACCTTGAGATATAACTAAAAAACCTTTAATTAGTCGAACACAAAAGTGTCAAAGTCAAAGCCCAAGAACGTAACGGTAAACATTACACTTGTTTATCCCTCTAGAGTCAATGAGACTCAATGTATTATCGTTAAGACCACACTACATGGCTTTTGCAATTGATAAATTAAACATTAGCCTATTTAACTAAGGGTTTGTTTTAGCCCTGGCTAAGTTTTAAACTCCCAAGTAATATACGTTTTGATAATGTCTTCTCACTGTTATCTATAGGCTAAAAGTATTGTGATGTAATATATTTATAATATGTATAATATATGTACTTTATTTGGCTCAACTTCGAAGGTAAAATTTATGCCAAAATGCATCATTTTAGGGGAATTATTTTAAGGATTTAATACGTTCATTTTAAAAGTTAAATCACAACATTGATTGATGTTCGCATGGATAATCATTCCTCATTAAATGTTGATATCCCTTGCATTGTTAAAAACCGTACTATAACTGAAGATGTTATTCCTACCATTGTATGATCATTGATAATAAATGGTATTTCGTATAACCCATTAAAGCGCTAAAATATATTCTGAGGCCAAGTATGAGTTTTTCCTTCAAATGGCACACTCCTTAATAATCTCCAAACTTTATATATTCTACTATATTGTCACGGAACCTTCAAAAATCTCTTTCATTGATTCTTCACAAATAACTTCACCATGTTTTTCAGGGTGAATACTTTTGTTCATTAGACAATAAAATTATGACAACTGCGACAATTTTAATTGCTATGGATGTAATAGTAGTAATTCCACTGTAGTAATTCGAATTGTTTTACAATTTGAATAAAATTGTAGTTTTAAAGTTTTAATAAATTAACCAATGACCAACAAATTGGTCATTTAATAATTACGACAACAAAAATTAAACGGTAACGTTACAATTATTCAACTGCTTTTTAAAGCAGTTAGTGAGTTTATAATTCATTTTATAATATTTTATTTGTAACTTTTGTAGACAGCTGGCGTGAGATTTTAATTACAAAGAGTTTCCTATTTCTTCGAGCGGCTCATTATTGCTTCAGTTTGTAAGGAAAACGTGACGAGAATATTGCAAGATTCAAAAGGTTAAGAAGAGCTTTTTGAAAGAGCTAACGCTGCTCGTATAAGCCCTTTTATTTGATGAAAAGATTTTATTTCAAATATAGCGCTAGTACGCCGTTCAAATTCTCATAATATTGCATTTTCATGTATACAACGTGCTGCCATAACTTTTTGACTGTGTGTTAATACGAACTAGTTCCATTTCAAAAAAGAGAACAATTTAATCGATTTCAAACAAAATCGTAAATATAAAACTATAAACTCTAACCAATTTTCTCGTTAAAGGAACACTAATGTTAAAACAGTTATTTTAACTTTCAGTTATGAGTTGTATTGAAGAAGTTTCATTTAAAATACGACAACTATAAGTAAAACAATGCGATTACGTGAAAATCAGGAATTATATCAACTATAATTTATAATAATTTACAATCGATTACTAAATCAGAATTATAAAGTATTGAAGGTTTTTTCTTAGGCCAGCTAAATTATTAGTAAATCACAAACGGATTAAACTCAAATAAAGTTTTCAAAAACATCGTATTTCGAGATTGATTATTACGGTCTATATTTAGTAGGGCACTAAATTTTATTATTTCAGAATATTTCCTCAAAAGAAAAAAATATTTAAAATTTAAAGATATACCATAACAAATTATATATCACTACTCCATTTCGTACATTATATTTATGATACTATATTTCATATTTTTATATGTTTGCATTGCATAATATAAATATATATTATTGTATGGTGTTATAAATAACTTTAGAAACATCTTTATGAATTTGTAATAACTTTTTACATGCCTATACGTATTAATTGTCTTGGCTTATGATTTATAAATAAATAAATAGCTACACAAGAACTCACTAAACATTATACTCTATTATCCTAGCGTTTAAATGTCTAATGCTATAATCATCAGTGACACTACTACAAATGTGCTATTGCAGCTGTAAATATCTTATTTGTTTACCTATATTAGTGTTACATATTTGAGCATTTATTGATTCTATAAAATAATGTTATTATATAATGATATAAATACATTACTCTAATGAAGTATAACTGTCTTTACAAAATTTTAAGTTTCATTAGATTGGGAGGGGGTGAAGTTATGTGAGAAAAAAATTAATTACTCTTTTATATTATTTTAGGTGATATTTGTCAGAGTGTTGACTAATCATGCATAATTACGAGCTTCATTCATACAGATTAAAGTTTCTTATACAAAATACGAATTAATTGAAAAGAATATGACGATAACGATGAATGTGTAAAAACTTAATAAATGTACTAAGAAGAGAATTATTACACAAAATAAATATAATTAGACACTAACAACAGTAGAATAATTTGTAAAATGATTGTTACAACATTATATATTAGACTTAATTAAAAATAGAATTAGATCCTAAATCACCTACTTTTGTTAATACCACTAATTAAAATATTTTCAAATTGTCAGTAACATTATTTATGAAATAGTGTTCAACCTGAGTTTTTTTTGCATTATTAGATTCATTTTATTTATATACATGCTATATAAACAGTTGTATTTAGGTCGTAATGTTTCAACGTGATACCAGAATAATGCCTACAAGGTTGCCAATCTTGTAAAACAATGGGTAAGTGTTGAATAATAATAAATTATTTAACAGCGGAGGTGTGATAGGTAATGCTCATTCAGGAGAACATTGCTCTTCCATTATTTAATTTCCTTTTTGAACCTAAACAAATTCATTTTTAGAATATTTTTACTACAGAGTTACTACGTCTAACACTCAAATTTATATTTGAATATTGTTTAATTCATTTTAAAATGCATATACCTTTTTATTTTAGTGTTTTCCTACTTTTTGGAATAGTTGTAGCACGATGCCTTAGATCTTTTAAGGTGCATAGACATAGCTATAGTCAAAGGCAACATAGGAAAACCTAAATAAAATTTATTCCAATACATTTCCTGCCTTAAGCATACCGTTTGAATTGCCCTTACCCTTTGAAACGCAGAAACACGATAAAATTCTAACACAAATTTATCGGACTCTGGCAAAGCCGCAAAAGAATTTGTTAATACAGGTAAAATAGCCTTTTAGGCAGAGTGAAACATTCTTTTAACACAGGTATATTGCTTTTGTGTCTCATTTTATTCATGGTTTAGTAAATGTTTTTTTTAAATAAACAAAAAAAGTAATTTATTCTTTCAACGAAATAAAAATGAATAAACTATAACAGAATATCACATTTAATTCTCAATAGAATATCTGTCATTACAGATGACTAAATAGGTTTTAAAAATGGGAAACAACTTTATTACAAATTAAAGGTAAGCTAGCAAATATTTTTTATAGTGTTTGAAAAGGTTTTCTTTTCAATTGCTTCTATCAGCTCAATAGCTCATAAGCTTCTTACATATATCTTGAAAAAAATTTCAATAGATTCTGTAATACTTTTTTATTTATCCGATCTAGTTCTAATTGATTTTTTAAAACCTGTAGTGAATGATAAGTAATTGGTGTTAACACAGGTTTTTAAAATATGTATTCACTACTATAAGGTACAAAAACCTCGAAGATAAAATATAAATGTTTACGAAAAATAACTGACAAATAGTGATTTATTATGCAACGCATTTCAATGACAATGATCATAAGTGTTAATAAATCTATAGACTTCTATCTAGCTAATAAATCTAAAGACCTGGATATGTAGATGTATAGATATTGCATTGCCTATTCTAACTGATGATGACGACTAGTATTTAACGCGTTTAGGGAATAAGCCACTGAGTACATTTTTGTCCCTTAATATTCAAACACTATATAAATTATTTCTTTATCAATACCAAATTACATTTATACTAGTATTCTCGCAAAATTATTAAACAGAAAAATTCCTAAAGTAACTAGATAATTATTGAAGTATTTGATTATTAGTAATAAATTGTCTTGAAGCATCTCTAGATATCCGTTGGAATATTCGTCCAAATTGTAGTATAAAGGTTTCTTTCACTTCAAGACGCTATGAAATTCATGTAATCGAAAGTGTAAACTAATTTAATGCATTTTTAAATTTGTTTCCATCTATATAAAAGATATTATAACAATATAAATATTTTCGATAAAAAAACAAGTAAAACAATATATATTTATTCTTCATATAGGGTAAATAAGACAAATTTAGTATTACGATTTAACTCTCTAAGTTTAAAATAATTTTCTCAGAAACAGTTTGTTAATACATTATTAAAATTACGCGTGAGGTAAGAACTATTTGATGCCTACTTTCCTCATTGCATTTGATTGAAATGTCTATGTTATTCTGCAATTTCGAGATAAAGTTATTAAAAATCTATACAAATAACGTATAAACAAAACTAGATATTATAAATATAATAGTACAGTTACTATTTATTAGGAATATACTGTGATTAAATTTAATAATAAATACACAAAAACCTCTTAACCATAAACTTTCTTTACTTTACCCTTATGTACATTTCAGTTACAAAGTAACCATCCTCAGAGGGATAACATAAAAAAACTCTGAGTTTATGTATGTTATCCCTCTGAGGATGGTTACTTTGTAACTGAAATGTACATAAGGGTAAAATAAAGACAGTTTGTGGTTAAGAGTTTTTTTTGTATTTATTATAATAGTACAGTAATAATTCGTACGTACACGATAGGTAGGATCTAGCGATAACCCTGTGAGTCGAATTCGCGTAAGTCGGGGTATAATTTTACATGAAACCACATAGGGAACATGTTTAATTCGGACCAAAGACTAAATAAACTAATAATTTAAAAGAAAAATGTATATGAATAAACATATCAAATACATATTACAACAAAAAATTATATTATATACATACATATTGAATAGAAGTAAGTAAAAAGAAGTTATTTTGTCATATTAGCTTCATAAAATGTAGTACATGCGTTTGACGAATTAAAGATTTTTTTCTTCTAGTGACTCCCTAATTTTTTTGTTTTGTGGCAGAAATATGCTCATCGTTGGAGTCTATATTTTACAAAAGTTGTAAGCCTTGCTCAGTTATAAAATAATGCCCTTTGTGAAATTTCTAACTATTAATTCATATTCTTCGTAAAATGGGTGTAAAATTCTGCGTTATTAAGGTCTTGCTCACGCATTTGTATGAGGTGATCAATTAATTATCAGCTCTGGTTGTGTAAGTCCAGCCGTCCATGAGTGACGTCATTATCCACTTCTAAATTTAGTTGTCTGGCAAAACAAACAACACATCAGCAATTTCATCATACTCTGGAACTGTTTCCGTTTGATTTTCACTGACACACCTTTTTAAAAACGTCATATTTTGTTTTTTTGTGAAATTTCATTTGAAGATTGTCCAAAGGGTCTCAAAGCATCTAAAACATTGAATTGTGTCAAAAAATCTTTAACAGAGAGCTCGTTGTTCTGTCTCATAGATTCACGCAGATGCGCAAGTGATCATTTTCTGTTAGATTTAAATGTTTTGATGACTTTTTGATTCCGCAGATGAAGCAAACTAGTGTGGTGGCAAAAATATCACTTTCACGGTTGTCGAAATTAGTCAAAATAGTAAGAGGATGGCCAGGCGCATTGTCAATTAATAGGAATTACTTTAAAAGAAATTTGTTTAAACCGACAATAACGTACGTCATGAAATATAAAATGATGACCAAACCAGTCCTCAAAAAAGGAAGCCAATGTTTTCGATTCGACTTCCAAATTACCGGCAAGCTAGCTTTAGAAATCTTTTTTAACGCCCTTGGATTTTCTGAGCGATAAACTATGAGAGGTTGCAACTTACAATCACTGCCAATCGGTCTTTGGCTGCCTTATATCCAGGAAATGTTTTTTCTTCATGCACTATAAAATTTCATTCACACATTTTCTTCCAGAAAAGGTCAGTTCCTGCGTAACTCGGACAGCCTGATTTAAAACCGGTTAACCTGGAAATCGCGTATGACGGGGTAGCGTAAGTCGAGGTATTACTGTATTTACATTTATTACGCTGTATGGCTTTTTAATTTTAAAGAAAAAGATGTTGAATATTGTATTTACATGTTACACAGTTAATAAATTACCTGCAAAGTCAAGAGCATTCTAATATTGAATTTTATTAGTGATTCAATAAAACACTACAAATAGTTTTAAATACATACAAATTAAATATTATCGTATATAAGTTACATATAATGAAAAATACAATTTAATAATTTTTCTCAGTTAACTCTTGTATTTAATTTGTTTTAACCTGTTTAAATTAGGCACACTTTTCACTATTAAGAATTTATGATATGGACATAAGATACCCACTTTCTTTAAAAAAACAATGCGAAATAGAATATATTGACCAGTTTATTAGTATCTATTGAGCAGTTTAAAATATCTACTGTTCCTTGATTCTATCAGTTTAAAATTTCTATTTATTGCATTGCGTAGGTTTATCAATCACTTGCTACATTTATTTAAACTCTGAAAGTTAGACTTTCTTGCCGTCCCTAGCTTCATTTAAAAAGTTAAATTTTGACATTAAAATAACATTATATTAAAAAGTAATGACAGATAAAAAGAAAACAGGTGGCTCGTGGATAACGCTCGCCGCTTTTCTGTTTGGATAGGTTACGTAACATGGCAAAACATTAATAAATTATATGATCAAACATAAAACAGAAACAAGGGGAGTATTTTGTAACTCTTGCTCATACTAAAATGTAATATTAAAAAAAAAAAAATTCATTTATATTTCCTTAGATAATTTGTACACGTAAATACTAGAAAGTAACGGTAGATAAAATGTCATTTAGTGTTACAGAAATGCTCCCTTTAACGTTATATGGAACAGAACCCGTAATAGGCAATACAAAAGTCTCGAGGCCTGTGAATGGATGGAGTCTCTGCAGTTTATAAAATGCTTCTAAAGTCTTTTCAATCCTCGTGTTAAACTATAGGGACTTATTGTGTTACTGCAATTTCACTCTAAGTATAAGTTCTGAAGCAGGCACAACATTTTCACAAACTGTGAAGATAGAATAACAATATGAATGATAACAGCGTAGTTCCGTCTAAGAGCATATACTCAACATTTCAACTAAACAAATTTTGTTCATATCAAATAATAACCTATAACATACAGCTAAATTCTATACTCCCGAGACAGCAGCGTGAATGGTTCAACAAACCTAAATAGACGCGGGACATTATTCAAAGTAAAACATCTTGAACAAAATGACAATATGCGGTGCGCATATAAACAGTTCAAAAGTTTTCGCGTGTAACGATATTAAACAATGCATTTTTATTTATAATTGAAAAAACATTATCCAGAAGTTACTTCTATTATCACGAATTAAATTACTTAATTTTATTTTACATGCTATTCATTTTATATAAATATAATTGTTGATTCATTTAGGATTTTCTCAAAGTTTACGGCAAGTGGATATCAAACAATAAGTACATTAATTACCTTCTTTGCAGGCTCATTAACCACTTTTAAATTTCACCCACTTTTTCCTGCTGCAAACATTACTGCACTTAAATTTCTTCAGTTTCCTAGACTTGCAGTAAGTAGTTACCTTTATTAACAATGCTCTAATATAAGTGCAAAAGTTACGTTTTCCGCCTTTTAATTAAAACGTAATTTGTCACTGCATATTCTATACATTTCTACGGTTATTTATTCCTTGTGTTGTTTCTATATAACATAAATCCTTTAAAAATTTTATTTTTGTATACTACATTATGTAATTTTTTATCTTTACATATTTTTATTCATTCAGATCCCAATTGGATCCTTTTTTTAACTTTCCTAAAACAGAAATTATGTGAATTTAAATTAATATCTAGATATTTTACCATTTAAACCTATATTATTGCAGTCGTTCTAATTTCTGTTCTATTATTTGTTTTTTTTATATTTACTTTTTCATGGTAATATAGGCACTTATTTATTACATTTACTATCCACTTTTATACATAAGTACACACACACATATATATATATATATATATGAATGTTTGTATGTGTGTGTGTATGAATGTAAGTTATAGTCACCTAAACCGCTGAAAAAGTTCATACATTTTGGAAGAATTGATTAACATATTCCTAGGATGGTTAGTATGAAGTTAGGTGTAGATCATCCACTGGGTTGCGCCCCAGAGGCTTTGGAAGGTTAAATAACCGATGTATATATGTATGTGTGTAAGTATGTATCTTATGGAAGTTTAACCCGCTAAACAGAACTAAAATAATTTGGAGGGATTATTTAACATACACCCAAAATAGTTTGATTACGTTTGGTGTAGATCCATCAACAGGTATCCAGCCCAGATGTTTCATCATCAAAGTGCTTTTGCAGTGAGCCCAAAAGAAATTATTCCTTTGCTAAAACAAGCCATTATTAAGCAAAGAAAGCACAATAGAAAAAGGGGCAGGACGGCAATCATCACGGGTAGCCCATACAAAAAGGAATTGACAGCAGAAATTCAAAAGCGGCAGGAGCAAGAGACGAAGAAGAGAAAGAGAACAGATATGAAAAACAATTTTAGGCCTACTCACGAAAAACCAACTAGACAAACTAAGAAAGCTCCTTATCCAATGAAGCGATTCAGTTTTCAAGATGAAGAAGATCAAGAACAAAAGGAGATAGAAGAAGATTGTGTTTGTTTTTATTGCAATGAATCTTTCTCTAAATCTAAAGATAATGAGGGTTGGATAAGATGTTCTCTGTGTAAGGAATGGGCTCACCAAGAGTGTTCAGGGTGTGACGAATATTGTAAATAGTGTGTTCTTGTATGACTTGTTTTTTTTGTAAATTAAAATTGTATGAAAATTAATTGAAACTATAATGTTTTGACAAAATCATTTATATGTTCAAATTACATCCAATAATAACGTTGAACAAGTGTTTCTAATTCATTCACTTACCTGTGACAAACGCTGGCCACTTTATCCGACCTATGAGGGCAAAGTGGCCATTTTGTACTTTTTTTCTAAAATCCTGTTTATGTTTATTTAAAATTTAAAAAATCTAAAAAGCAAGATATTATCCAATGCCCAAGATATTGTAGTTGATGTTGGTATATGTTTAATGATTTTAATTGCTGAATAGTGGATCATAAAAATTCAGCAAACAAAAGAGTGGCCACTTTGCCCGTCCTTCCCCTATGTTTGTATGTATGTATGCATCTAAACCTATGACGTCTAAACCTATGAACTGATGTAACCTATATTTGGACGGATTGTTCAAAATATACCTGAGATTGTGCGTGTGAGGTTTGGTTTAAATTCTACCTAGGATAGTTCAAATCCGATATATGTATATATGTGTGTATGTATATGTCTTATGAAACAATAAACATCTGAACAAAGGTTGATGAAATTTGAAAGGATTGTTTAACATATTACAAGGTAGGTTCGTGTTACGTTTGGTGTAGATCCATTCACAGGGATCCGTCCCAGATTCTTAAGACGGTTCCGTGTACAGCCTTCCATAAGTCTAATGTTAAAATGTATATCCATACTAGCGTTTCTTAAATTAATTTTAACAAAATGTATGCATTATGTAAAAATATTATATTTTAAAAATATTGTAAACTGTTAAAAAATACTACATTTAATGTACAATTTTTGATATTAAAAGGGAGATCCCTAATAATTTTCTTGCGAAATTTGAATCTCCCAAATGCTTCTGTGCAACAGAACCAGACTAACCACAAAAAACCCGTCCTCAACTTGATCCGGATAGATGGGTAGATGGTCATAATTAAATGAATACAGAGGATTTCAACATATCTACCTATTGATTTGAAACGACTAAAATTTCCTTTGCATCTTTCTTTCCCAATAACCAAAAATAAAGAACAAGATCAATCATTGGCCATTATTGGATTAAAATTGTTTAAAATTGTATGTTTATAAGCCTAATAAAATAGTTAAAAACATTGTCTATCCTCTAGCATTGCAGTATATGAAATATTATAATTTATATGTTTGATTGTTTTGATATTGCAAAGGTTATGATTTCGGAAGCAGCTACGTGCGCCGGGTAACGCTAGTATTTGTGATAAAAGAATACTTATTTTAAAATACGTTAATGAGAAAACAGTTGTAAATCAATTCAAAGATAATAATGGATTTTTACGGCGACTAGTTCGTTGGCCTTAAGAAGTACGAATACCATTTTAGAATGCCTTTAATTACGTATTCCAAATACGAGTATACTCTTACAATAATGTAACGTATTTCAAAACTCAATAGAATTTTGTCAAAGTTTAATCCAATAGCCCACCAACGTAGTCAGTCTTAAAATCATCTAAAAAATTAAACAGTAAGAACACTAATATAACAACAATATTTACATATGAAACACACACACATAAATAATTATTATAAAAAAACAAACAAAATATATAAATTATACAAGTTACCACCAATAATATTTATTATTACACCAATTTATTTTAATTGATTTAAGCAATAACCCATTACTTTTCATTGTCAAACCAATTAATTCTGTACAAAATGTGTATATCAAACATGTTGACATATTTGATATTCCATATTCAAATGGAACTCATTTCCTAGAAATAATGAGGTTACACTACTATTGTAATAGTACTGTTAAAAATTGAATCGTTATAAAAACATTTAGTTTTACAAAATATTGTAGCTATTTAGTTAGTACAATATAAAAACAATATATTACAAATATAAGAAGATTTCTTGATTAAGTCTAGAAAGGTTCTATCTACTCGTTAATAATCGTGTCATTCCTTATCAGCCAATTGGAATATTTTTTTTTCTAATTACGTCCGTTCGTTCCTAATTACGTATAATTACAACCTAATTACGTCCGTTCCGAGGCATAGTAGAACGGTCTTACAGTGTACTAATGTAATTTGAGGTTATGTTCTTGGTTTGGTCAGTTTCTGTGTTCGTTTAGCATACAAATCTCTGAATCATATTAGAGAAAACAAATTATAATTGATATCACTGTTTTATTGCTAGAAATCGTCCATAAAAGTTAAAGTTGTAGGAAAAAATACGTGTGTTATTATCCCTTGTATACGCACGTAATTCGCAAGATAATTTCCTATTATTGTTTCTTCGTTCAGCATATTGAAGTACTAATTACCTAACTCTAAAATATATGTATCCAAAAATATTGTTTAAATGTTTCCTAAATAGAAGTTCCTTTAACATATATTATACGTAGAGCGGGAAGAGTGGTTTTTAATTCTAAATAGGTCACTAGATGCAGCGGCTCTATCGCATTAAATGGATGTGCGAAACTTTACTGCATTAAATGAATTATTAAAGCTGTATAGCTATTTTAGTGTCGTAATGGTAAAAAGTGTTTGTAAGTTGGATAAATAGAAGGAACAAATTTTTTAGGCGTAGTTTCTATTTTAGATGAGAAGCGGTGTTCCATTAATATATTGCTTTTGCTATTCATAATTAAGTTTAATATGTTATTTAAGTTTAAGTTATTTTTGTCGGTCTAAACAATATAAAACCCAGACTTTCTGAACTGATAATTAAACTAAATTAATGGCAAAATTGAGAGACATAACTCCTTCGATACCATTATTTAGTAGAAAATCCTAATAGACGTCACCTTTTACTACATTAACATAAAATGAGGAGGTGCATGTTGCTCCTGTAAAGTAAATATATTTTTTAACGATTGTTTAAATCTAGCCTTTATTAGTAAGGATCGTCGTTCTATTAGAACTACTTTTTATTTTAAATACAAATTATTTACTAAGTATTCTTTTGCGTTTCATTATTAAAAATAATTATCTAGAACTTGGATAAAAAGGAAACTAGAAATTATAAAACTATAATAATGCTATATTTATATGTAAGTTTAAGTGATCTTTAGAAATAATAAAATTTTAAATTTGTAATTTTATATGTCTCGCGAAAATATACTGCACTTTTCTTATATAATAACATGTTAATGTAAACATATTCTATGTATAATGCAGAAATGTAATATGTGTTTACGAATATTTTACGTAATTGACCTTCTTCCCCCGATAAAAGTAATATAATATTTTGTTTTTTTTTTAATCATGAATATAGATATATCCAAATATATATTTACGTAGATATATCTACAATATAGTTATCCTTTTCACAATCCGTTCATTTCATCACGTACACATACTGAAACTTGTTTTTCCTCCCAAAATCACACTCACTCTCCAATCTTAATATACAACTGATCTACATCTAACATTCTAGATGTTCCTGTATAAAAGCCATGAATATTTGTGACAATATTAGAAGTAATGTTTACGAGACCTGTCTACAGGACTCAAGACGGTTATATAGTCGGAAGTAATGAAAACGAAATGTTCAGATGTTGAATCAGAGATTAATGCTGATAAACAATTTCGAACCATTTTTTATAAGACATGTGTCAGATACAAAAACAGGAGATACATTTACTGTCCTTAGATACAATAAAGAGAAGACACATTTGAGGGTAACAAAAAAGTTGTTTTCATATTGACAATATTAACTATATTTATTATTACTTCATAACCAAAGAATAATGTTAAATATATAATGTTTATGAATCATTTTATTCAATAATTACATGGAAAAAATATGCAGAAAAATAATAAATAAACTGAAATGTAAAGCAGATTTCATTGCCTACTAAAACTTCGTATCAAATATCAAACCTTATTCACCTTGGATTTACAATAATTGTATAATATTTTTCAAAATATTCTTCATAATTATAAATTTGAACGAATGTTACATTACTTGATAGTTTTTTTTTTATTATTGTCACTTTAAAAGTAGATGCGTTCCACAAAGGTGTTTAAACATTAGAAACTTCTAACGGGATAAATGACTACGCATATAATGTGCTTTACGTAATAGGGAATGTCATTAAATAAGTTATAATGAACATGTTATCGTGAGTAATGAATAAAAATAATTAATTTTAGATTCGACTGAACATAATATTTGACTCAGTTTAATAGGATGGAAAATACCCAAAATATATAATAGAGTGAATATGTAAGAAATAGGCTACATATAAGTAAATATATTTAAATATATATACATATTATACTAAGATATAATATTAGGAAAACAAATGATTGATAGAAACAATGTCTTATATTTTACCTAATAGGGCCTTGAAATTATATAAACGTTTTATGTGTCTGCAACTTAACAAAAGTAAACAGGATAAATTTAGACGTAATATTAATATAACAATGTTTTACGTTTTCCAAACCAGAAATTTGGTACAAAGCTACATCTGTAAATATAGAGCTTGGCGTCAGCGGAACCCTATTAGCAATAAAATCTTTAAGCTCTTTAAACCCTATTAGCAGCTTTATATAGCAATAAACTCTTTAAGTAGAGGATTCTGTCCTCCCACTCATGATTGCGTTTGATGCTCAGTTTTCGTAACAAATACATTTCCCTTTGCATACATGAGTTTATATCTTGTGAAAGGAAACGTTTGTGTTCTAAGAATTTATGAATTGAAATCACTCGTATGAATGGATATTGTAACTGGGGTGGAAGAGGGCTTTTAAATAGAAAAAAAGGTTTCAGAAAATTATTCCTAATGGAAAAAGGCTGACTGGGAACATTCTTATAAAGAAATTTCTGCTGATATATTAAATACCTAAAAGTCAATATTTTACAATTTTGAGAAAAGTATAATTCAGTTAAAGTTTTACTATTTTTAAAATGGGTATAATAATAGTTATAAATATTGACTCTGTGGTTTAAATCAATATCAAACAAAGACTTAAACGAGATGGTATTGATTTTAAAACACGAGAGGTGGCACACGGAGTTTCCCTGCAGATCCACAAGAAATGGACACTGTAATAAATTAGTTACAATTTATGGTTCAGTAATTAGCATATAAGCATACAGTTGTTTTCATTAACCACAAGTAATTAAAAAGGTGTTCATTCTCTTTTACAAAGAAATTTGTTGAAAGTCACCAAAGTCGTTCAGTTAAAACCAACTCTCCGGAACTTGATCATTATCTTCTTGGCATTCGATGACCTATCGATCCTCATTTTCAAGACTTCTAATATCTTGCAATGTACAAAAACCATCGTCATCATCAACATCGATGGCCATATTTTCTTCTACGTAACTTTTTACAAAAGCAGTTTCGTAAAGGAATCGGTTGGTCTTTATATATCAAACTCCTCTATTTTCATACTAAAGAGTATCCAAATTATTATCTCTTTTAATTTAGGTCCTTGCAAAAATAAATATGCAATAAAATATTTTTCAAAGTTAAATTATTACGTAATTTCTACTAATCACAGTAATTTTCACTAATGGTTTAATTTACACTTATATCATTATTTATGTAGAAAATTTTAAAATGACAAACTACGGAATTCAAATCGCGAAAGTAGCCACACTGATATTTCCTCCGAGATGTTAGTAACACGAGAGGTAGCCGGCGGACGAATCCTCCATGATCTTTTACGAAACATTTTCCAACAGAAAATAGCAATTTGTAAAATGAATTAGTTGTGATTGTTTCTAGAAAATGTCTCGTGAATTAAAAGGAGTTTGATGAATATCGTTCGTTCGTTACTAATGTTATTCAACATTTTGCTTGAAACCATGAATAAATCACTGCTTTGCCACCTCTGACTGGTTATATGCAAACAGGGCTAATTGTCAGAATTCATTAAAACTTATAACCTAATGCAAAAATAAATAAATAGATTGTTATTATATATGTTGTACTATATTTTGTACATAATTCTGAATATACATGTTTAATGGAAAAATAATTATTTTCTAAAAATTAAAAAAATGAACAAACTATCAAATTTTAATGTTACATTCAAAACTCACATGAAAATATCCAATACAATTTAAAACAAAGAACTATTTTTTAGATTCCTAGGATAATTTTTAAATAGTAGGCTACTTATCTTCCTTTTCATATTGCATAAGTAATATAAAGTCAGAAGATTTTATTAAACGCGTTTAGTGGAAAGAAATGTGATGTAAAATATTATAAACAGAAGAATATCTGAGTCAAATATATATATATATATATATATATATATATATATATATATATATATATATATATATATATATAATTTATTATATTCTAGTTATAGCTCATTTAAATTGAGATTCATCGTAGAAATATAAATCAGTTGTATAGCTTATATATAATAATAGTTAAAGTAAGAAAAGTAAGTTTGTAGTCAGAAAATATATCTAAACAAGTAAAGTTTAATATCCTAAAGTTCTCTCCCACTTACAGGTACACCTTAAACTTATCACCCATTTACAAAGTCATTTTGATTTTAGTTATTTTTAAAATATGTTTTCATACTTACAAATTTTGTATGGTTTCTACAATAACTTTCTTATCCAAGTTGAACGATAAGGTACTCAGGTATTGGCCCCAGGCCCTCAGTGCTTTAGTTTTCTCCTGTTCCTAACACTAGGAAATCGGAATATCCTCTCCATAGCAAACCTAATTCCTTTCATTTACCTTTCGTTCTTAATTCTTTATGTTTCTCTATATGTGAGTGTTTAACTGTTTCCTATAACTTCCCCTTATTATTAGTCCTTTTACATTATTCGTAGGCTAAAATCATCATATTGGTAATTTGCCATGAATTTCAGGCAAATAATAATAGAAAGGAAGAATATTTAATCTTGAGGTAGTAGGGATTGTGTACACTACTGGCCCATATAACAGCTTGGGATTGATAAGCTATCCTCCAACATGTTTAAATAAAAGGTTCTAACAGAATCTAACAGTTTATTTCCATATTTTGGTAGACTTTAAGGTTGGTATATATCCATGTAACAATAATTATTGCATACATAATAGCCAAAGACGAATTTAGTCTATTATTATACTAAACTTCAGCTTAAACTCTTGCTGATCTATAGAAGATTTTGTCAATAATATTGGATATTGGTTAATATTAGATTAAATAAAAATTCGTATAGTTGCTATCCTACTACAAAAATATAAACAAATAATTTCAATATTTAGTAATTTTTAAAACTGAAATAAATTTCTTATACGAAACCATTTATAGTTCGTACAGACTCATGCATAGGTTCCTAATGTAAAATCACTTAACGGGGAATTGCTCCCATCTTTAACCTTCTGCAAAGAGCTTCTAAAAGGGACCTTCCGCAGTACATTACTAGATAACGACATCCTATTACGGCTTCCCCTTTGCAAAGTTTATTGTGTCCCGAAGTGAGTCAGCATTCACGCAAGGAAATGGATTCACTTTGAGGAAACGTGAAGTTATCGAAGAACACTTAACGCAAAAGTAGTTAAGCTCTGCTATAAATCATATATATATTTTAAACTTATACGTATATATCTATTTATACTATAAGGATACAAACATATCTGTGAACATACATTTATTAAAAAAATATCTAAAATTTAGTTGATCGTAGTTTCATGTATTTTTATTATTGTTGAATGGCATGAAAATATTTATCAATAACCCTACCAGGAACAAATGAAATTATTTCCTATTTCGATCGCAAATGCGTTAATCGATCGAAGTCTAGGTATTTTTAACGATTGGCTCTTGATATCTTAAAACACACACACACACACACACACACACACACACACACACACACACACACACACACACATACACACACACACTGCAACGTCCCTCCCTACTTTGATTTATTGATATCCCTTTCTTGCATAATACCAAAACTTTGTTGTTTAAAAACATTATTTATAAACAAACCAAACACCTGCCCATCACCCCGCTTGTTAAACCGTGCTAAAATCCCTGAGTTACGTGTATATTTCCCGCTCATTGGGCCAGACCCAAAACAAGCCTATTGCCGCTGACTACTATTTAAAATAAGTATGAACTCCCCAAAATTGGTTATCAATTATGTATGGTTTAGATATAGTCACACATGTCATTTCAATAGTCAGCTGGAAAGAAACACATTTAAAATAATACACAAAATATTCACAGAGTCTTACCACCTGAAGATGATCTGCAGAGACAGCAAGGGAACGTGCAAGATATCATCGTGTTTAAATTACCTATTTTAAAAGGCTCCTGTGTCCACAATCTGCCAGTAGATAAATCTCTGGATTTTTATACAAAAAACCGACTAATCTTTAGGCTAGCTCATGAAGTTAGTTGAGAGAAACTCTTTAAAAACATTAGGCTTTAACTATTATCATTAAATGAAATTTAATTAAACTTGTTTACTGATTTAATAATCATTTTCATATTAGTTGGAAAAAGCTAAACAGTTTTTATTGATTATTCCACACAGGATGAAAAGCAAATACTGTTGATTTTTATAACATATTTAATTTTATTTATTTAAATAAAAAAGAAAATTTATCCTTTCAAATACAACAGAATTATATTAACAAAACAATTCACTAAATAACTTGTTGTTTTTCATACTTTAAAATCTTATAATTTCCATATATATCAATTACATTTACATAAACATAAAATTATTTCCCAAATTACACATAATAAAAATTTATCTTCTATATTGAATTGGTAAATTAGTATTTATGACACTTAATTTTTAAACTTATAATATCCAAAAAATTCTTATTTCCATTAAAATAAATGGCTCATGGCCAGAAAACCTTTGTAAGTTTAGTATTTATTATTTGAAATATTCTGATCACATAAATTCATTTTATTAAGCATAAAATTTATTAAAATTTTATAAAGAGTGAAGTCATTGTTTAAGCTTGAATATTTGTTTGAATTTAATAAAATTAACTGACTAAATTTGACGTAATTGGTATCGAATAGAGAAAATGACTTGCCAAAGATGTTCCTGCCGGTCCTAGAGTCCCTCGTCTGGATTCCCTGGTCCTTGGACATCGGAAGTCGCCATCCCTGGTTCGTCGGTGGTGGTTTTCCTCCATTCCCGCGTCCTGGAGACTGAGTCTGGAGCCTTCATCCCTTGGTAGTCCTAGACGTCGGAAGCGTTGAGGTTTAGTCCATCTGGCCTGATGGCGGTCCTATCCGCGGTCCAGCATAGCGTTCCGCGGCACCTCGTATTAAAAATTTATTTCAGACTGTCTCTAAGGTCCTAGAGACCTAGTATATATAGCGGTGAATTTAACCTACCTCACCCCGCCTGCAATACTTGCTATCTTTGGATTTATTCCTTGTACAGGCAAGTCGAGCAACGAATCTGTTTTAGCTTGCAGAGTTTGATTATCATTTTTGGAACACTGAAAAATGTCTATTTTATTAAAACTGCTGTAACTTTTTTGTTTTTCAAGTTTTTCAAATTTTGTTTTTACCAATGTTTATTCTGGCTTATTCTGGTTCTTTTAAAATGTCGATGAAAGTTCTACGTGGTTTGTTTCTTAAGATAGTTTTTTTAAGCACTTAGAAAATTTTCGCCTCACTCCCGATGGTCAAATTTAGCTAGTTATTACAAATTTATTTTCTAATACTTCTTAATTTAGCCTAATTATTCTATTTATGGTTTTATTTACTTCTTCACTTTTATTATTCTTATAACTCAAAACTTGATTAATTTAAAAATCAACTTTATTACTTAAAACCAGGAAATTATTTATTTCCTATTTGTCATGGAATGTCAGACCGTTACAACACACACACACACACACACATTTATATAAATATATATATATATATATATATATATATATATATATATATATATATATATATATATATATAAATATATATATATATATATATATATATATATATATATATATATATATATATATATAAATATATATATATATATATATATATATATATATATATATATATATATATATATATACATTTTGTAAAGGTTTAAATACAGAGAATAACATATTCTTGGTCTTACGCAAGTCAAGCATTTCATAATGCACCCTCATTTCTTTATCATTTACATTTAAAACATGACTTTGATACCATTTAGTGAATACAGAGAGTTAGTGCCAGTCAGTTTATCTTTACATATCGTGAGCAATAGATCTCTCTTACAATTTTAAAGTAACAGGATGACTTCAAAATAATATTTAGAATAAAAGTTATTTTATTTTGTAAGTCTCTTATACAATAAGTACTATAATTATTGCATAAGTAACAAATCGTAAAAATCAGAATATATGTACTTTAGTATGTTAAAACTAGAGTTAGTTTTTTTAGAGAAATTTAAATTAAACAGGCTTCAAGCGACAAAATCATCCCTTGATTGTGTATGGCAAAGTACGTCCGTGAATACACCCATTTTGTGCTAGGCTCAGTTAGTGTATTATAATTGTGAAAAAAATGTAATGTTGACATTTTAATATATTTTTACAACCTGAATACAATTAGAATATCCGCTCCTATATTATGATATAAATACTTTTTTCTGTTACTTACATGCCGATATAAAATATTCTGCTTTTTCTAAAACTATTTAGACTCGGTCAGTTCTCCAAGCAAGTACGAGTCCCTTAAGTAACTCGACGAGGTTTACCAGGTATATTCATGTCCTAGTAACGTCAGTGTTGCGGTTAACTAAAGCTTAGCAACAAGCACTAAATACATTTTGCCAATGTGTTTCGTGCATTATTCCACACAACAAAAGGCTTTGGTAATTATTCCGCTCACAAAGAAGAGACATTTAAAATTCCTAATATACTCATCTTCGTTTCTGTTATGAATATTTCTATATATTTGAGAACATACTTCTGTTTTTTTTTAATCTAGAAATTCGCGAAAGACTTTATTTACAAAACTCGTACTGTCCTATGTATGTTGTACTGTAATTACATCGCACTTTATAAACTCCATTTTTCCTGAACTTGTAGCTACTGAAATTAGCAAATTTACATTTAGAGCTAAAGGCGTTTATAAATTAAAATTATTTTCAAGAAACATAATATGGAAGGAATGAAAACTAACAACACATTAAAGAATAAATTAAAGGGTAATGTAGAAAGTTGAAATAAGTTAGGTATCAACAATAATAATTTAGCATAAGCCTAATTTAATGTTTGGATTAAAGAGAGATCATAGATAAATAAACAATATATTATTATAGAGTGAATATTATGCTATGAATGTAGTCGTATACTGAATTGTTCATTGTTTTGCATGAACGCAACGATATTGGTTATATCATGCTAAGCCAGGCTCTGTTTTAGCAACAGCTAGGCTAGAGCTCACTAAGCTCCTTAAAAGAGGGGAATTTTCAAAATATGTGGACGAGTTTGTGCATGGTAAAACCTTGCCGTTTTAAAGCACATGAAATATATTAAAAAATAACTTTAAATAAATACTTGACATGTTAAATGCTTCTCATAATGCAAACTTTATAAAGATGTAATATAAGCAAAGACGTTTCTTTGGATATTTTACTTTTACAGATTGAGCGTAGGAAAACTCTGCGGGCCAAAGCACAAGCACCTTCATATGAACCCATTTATACTAATATCCTCAACATCCCAATATAGCAGAACATTAGTAAACTTGAGATAAAATTATATTTTAGTTTCTCAAAGAAATAAAAATAGTCTTTACTCTTAGAGGCTAAATGCAGTTAATTATTTATTAAAAACGGCTATTTATACATAGAAAATATTTACTGCTAAATTGAAAAAAAAAACTAGAAATACAGGATGAAGTTCGATGTATAAACGTGTGAGGTATCTAACATTTATCTAGTGAATCACTATCTCCCCGAATCTATCATTAAATGGGTTTCAAACGGTGGACTTGTGCCTCCTTATATGTAATGCCAGTATGTAAGAGCCCGATAGGCTGAGTGTAAAGCTCGTACTGGTCACAGTGAAATTAGAGTGTTTCACCCAAAACACTTTCAAACTCTTTTCTACAGTTCATAAATTAAAAATATCAAAATTATTACGAAAAGAAGATAACACATTCTTTATCACCAAATCACATTTTTTCCTTACACTATCAACAAAAAATTGAAATCTTATTATGACATATATTTTCCCAAATAAAATTATAAAATCAAATCTATAAATTACTTATTTTTAAACTAACGTTAGTACAACACTCAATATGTATAGATTTTTTTGCTACAAATTTACCTTAATTAGGGGTTATTGCATACTAACAGGAGAAATTCAGAGTAGTGTTAACAATTTAAGAATAATTATTTACTGGGCCTACCCTTTAGTTCATGTTTCAAACAAAAAAATATCCGTGATTACAAACGTCTTTGCTAAAACATATTTGTATAATAGTAAAACCTATGATTGATGAGTATTGGCTAATACCTTCCAAAAGACAAGTTTTAAGACCCCTAGTATAACTCTTCTGACCAGTCACCACTAGTTAGTGCAATCTTTCCTTCACTACGATTTACTTTCTTTGGTTTTGCTCAGAGGCAGTAGCTACTGAAGTAGGTTTGACCTCACCAAAACCTGAGCAGTGCTTGAAAATTAGTACTTGAGATTTTAATATCTCTACAATATCTAACTTCGTCGAAATAGAAGGTACTCATTGTTTGTCTTAGATTAACCGACAAATAATTAAAGCAATACTATTTTCCTAATTCGATCGACTGTCTTGCGTAAAGCCATCAAGAGATAAAACGAGAGTAATCCATGATCTCAACTTGCATACACCGAAGACGGAAATAGACTTTGTTGAATTCGGTATTGTATAGCTCTTCTGAGGAAAGAAGAATAATTTTGTATTCGAAATACTTTGCAAGATGAGAATAGTGATGCCTTAATATAAAGGGTATTTCCGGATTTATTCAAACACTTTGCAGCATCAGTTAACTATCATGAAATGGAAGCTATATTGATGAGAATCAATGATTAGTTAGAAGGGATATTGTCTTTATTGGAGGGACGAATTTATTATAATTAAATAAAGTGACTTCATGGTTTAAATCGAAACTGAAAATTTTATTCCGAATTTATTTTTTGTTTTTAATTGATTATACTTTACCGTAAATGATATAAAGACCATTTTTTTATCGACTGTTATTTACAAAGCCCTTTTTACTATTCCTTACGTAAAACAAAGATAAACATTTTTTTTGTATAACCGTCAGTACTCGAGCGCGCGCAAACGCACACACACAAACAACAGACAGGGTATATAGGTTTCAGTTACAGTATGCATGTTTAACATTATTGCACTCCAGCCTGGCTTTATCTAGACACAACTCTGACCACAGCTCCACAACAATGACTGAACGCTATTAAAGCACAGCGGTCTCATTTCGGGAAAATCTGTGGTGTACCATCTTCACGTTATTTAACCACATGTATCAAGCCTACGCTACCACTATAACACATCTATGGCCTATTTGAATACATCATTTTAGTATATTGAACAGTTACCAATAAACTATAGTGATAACTATTTTGTGCTTTTAGTTGTAATAAATCATTTTTATTTACTGGGTTATAACTTGAAAATTATAATATTCTGGAATATTATTACCCTTTACTCACAATATTATCATTAATTTACATGACGATGTAAATAGTTTTCCCTAATCATTGATTGAAACAACAACCTGATATTATATGAATAATAAAATTTGCTGAATGAAAAATATTCTTGGTCGTTGAATAGGATTCATAACCTAACACAAGTCCCATTATAGAAATTACCAAGGTTCCATAACATTTCTCTATTATCTAGTAACAAGTTCACATACAGTACTGGATTTAAATACTTTCAAATGTTAGACCGCTTTTAGAAACATTGTTTGGTCAAATACTTTTTATTACAAGCATTTGAATGAACTTTTCATAAATCAATTCTATATCAAAGGAAGACAATCCGAAATTTGTCAATAATGATCTCATACTTTTCAATTCATATTTACGTAGAATTTACACCTGACACATTTATAGTACATGCGACTGAATACTATTAAATGCATTACATTTTCGATATGAAAAAAACCTTTCTTCTAACATACCACTTGAAAAATATTTATTAACACACCAACAATAATGCTTAAAACGCTACTGCAATAAATGAATTTGTGATTTGATATCTTTAAAAAATTTCAAATAAAGTAAAGGAAACCAAAATCCTATAACAATTTTGATTAATACAATTTTAAAGTTGATTTTGTTCATTAGAGTATTTAAATTATTATTGATTGTCTTTTTAGAAATGTTTTGACATTTTCTTGAAGGACTTAATTGAATGAAATCTATTTTAATGATTTACTTACTGAAAATTACTTCTGCTTTTATTAATAATGTTTTGCACATTTAGCAATAATTAGTGCCTCATTAACTTGAATCCACTATCGTCAAATGTCATATTAGTCAAAATTCATCCCGCTTAAATAATATTAAAAAAGTTTATTCAATAAAACTTACAATGTTAATTTTTTTCTAGAAAGACTGAAACATAATATGAATCTAATAATATTTTAAAATATATTACTTATTTATTATTATATTTTAAGTTTATTATATACAACATATCACATTTTTTATAGCGGTATATAATAGTTATTTTATCGTCAGAATTATGATTAAATAATGTTTAAAAGGAAAATAATGTTTTTCTATTAAGGAGTTATTGGTAAAATGACAAGTGCTTGGGCGTAGAAGAAGGGTGATTCAACACTTGATCATAGATAATATTAGGTTTTAAAAATGTCGGTATCTGTGAAACGCAAATCAAATACTCTTAGAATTATTTTAATTGAAACACCCATTGCAACATATCCTAATTAATACAAAAGCTACATTTAATGTTTATTTAGGCACTCTTGTGAAATCTTCTGTGACGGCAAATACGGATGATGGAAGGTTATGTAAATAATTATATAAATCACAGCCCGTTTAATTCGATCAACTAATTGATTAAATTTTACTGACTTTGAGAGTTTACTAACTTTTTTATCAACCATATTTGCTTTCATATTACGAAAAAAAACAGATTTAGAAAGTTGTCCCTTATAAATTAGTGAAAGAGCTATACCTAAGCACTAAATTATTTAGCGTACCACACGAAATTTACATCTCTTTCAATTTCCGATTAAAAAAAAAAAAATTATTACAATGTTATAAGCCTATGATTTGTAAAGTACATTAAAAATGTAATTGAAAAATTATTACTTTCATATTCCTTCCACTTTTTCCCACTTTTATTTCCATTTTTTTTGTGTTGAAAAAAAATTGATCACATAATAGATAGATGGATATTACGTCATATCAATTGTTTAGTGGAACCACTTTTAAAAATGTCATTCATAACATTATTTCTCAACAGTAATAAATCTTTTCTGAATTTTCTTTTCATCTAACTTTGAAAAGAATTAATAATATTTATAAATATATATATATATATATATATATATATATATATATATATATATAGATATCAATACTTTAATATTAACAAAGCTTTTATATTAGTGTACTGCAACGTCCCACCCTACTTTTAATTGGTATCCCTTCTCGCAGAATACCAAAATTTTGTTGTTTAAAAAACTTATTTATAAACAAACCAAACATCTGCCAATCACCCCGCTTGTTAAACCGTGCTAAACTCCCTGAGTTACGTGTATATTTCCCGCTCATAGGGCCATGCCCACAACAAGCCTATTCCCGCTGACTACTATTTAAAATAAGTATAAACTCTCCAAAATTGGTTTATCAATTATGTATGGTCTAGATATAGTCACACATGTCATTTCAATAGTCAGCTGGAAAGAAACACATGTAAAATAATACACAAAATATTCACAGAGTCTTACCACCTGATGATGATCTGCAGAGACAGCAAGGGAACGTGCAAAATATGATCGTGTTTAAATTACCTATTTTAAAAGGCTCCTGTGTCCACAATCTGCCAGTAGATAAATCTCTGGATTTTTATACAAAAAACCGACTAATCTTTAGGCTAGCTCATGAAGTTAGTTGAGAGAAACTCTTTAAAAACATTAGGCTTTAACTATTATCATTTAATGAAATTTAATTAAACTTGTTTACTGATTTAATAATCATTTTCATATTAGTTGGAAAAAGCTAAACAGTTTTTATAGATTATTCGACACAGGATGAAATGCAAATGCTGTTGATTTATATAACATATCTAATTCTATTTATTTAAATAAAAAAGAAAATTTATCCTTTCAAATACAACACAATTATATTGACAAAACAATTCACTGAATAACTTGTTGTTTCTCATACTTTAAAAACTTATAATTTCCATATATGTCAATTACATTTACATAAACATAAAATTATTTCCCAAATTACACATAATAAAAATTTATCTTCTATATTGAATTGGTAAATTCGTATTTATGACATTTAATTTTTAAATCTATAATATTCGAAAAATTCTCATTTCCTTTAAAATAAATGGCTTATGGCCAAAAACCCTTTGTAAGTTTAATATTTATCATTTGAAATATTCTGATCACATAAATTCATTTTATTTAGCATACAATTTATTAAAAGTTTATAAAGAGTGAAGTCATTGTTTAAGCTTGAATATTTGTTTGAATTTAATAAAATTAACTAACTAAATTTGACGTAATTGGTATCGAATAGAGAAAATGACTTGCCAAAGATGTTCCTGCCGGTCCTGGAGTCCCTCGTCTGGATTCCTTGGTCCTTGGATATCGGAAGTCGCCATCCCTGGTTCGTAGGTGGTGGTTTTTCTCCATTCCCGCGTCCTGGAGGCTGAGTCTGGAGCCATTATCCCTTGGTAGTCCTGGACGTCGAAAGCGTTGAGGTTTGGTCCATCTGGCCTGGTGACGGTCCTACTCGCGGTCCAGCATAGCGTTCCGAGGCACCTCGTATTAAAATTTATTTCAGACTGTCTCTAAAGTCTTAGAGACCTAGTATATATAGCGGTGAATTTAACCTACCTCACCCCGCCTGCAATACTTGCTATCTTTTGATTTATTCCTTGTACAGGCAAGTCGAGCAACGAATCTGTTTTAGCTTGCAGAGTTTGATTATCAGTTTTGGAACACTGAAAAATGTCTATTTTATTAAAACTGCTGTAACTTTTTTGTTTTTAAGTTTTTCAAATTTTGTTTTCTCTAATGTTTATTCTCGCTTATTCTGGTTCTTTTAAAATGTCGATGAAAGTTCTACGTGGTTTGGTTCTTAAGATAGCTTTTTTAAGCAAGTTTTCGCCTCACTCCCGATGGTCAAATTTAGCTAGTTATTACAAATTTATTCTTTAGTATTTCTTAATTTAGCATAATTATTCTCTTTAAGGTTTTATTTAATTTTTCACTCTTTATTATTTGTATAACTCCAAACTCGATTAATTTAAAAATCAACTTTATTACTTAAAAACAGGAAATTATTTATTTCCTATTTGCCACGGTATATCAGACCGTTGCAGTACACATGAGACTAAATTTGTATTCATTTGTGTTCATTTTCTAAACTTTTATATCCCTCTTGTCCTTTTCAAGTGGTTTTCTAAGAAGTTATAGTTATAACTGTGTTTCTCTTGTAAATCGATAGGTCGACGTTTGAGTAGAGTTTATAGAGTGTCTCGCTTTTGTATTGCTGGGGGATTATTAAGTTTTTCTATCTCTTTGCCATCATGTAATCTCTTTCTTTCACATAGGCCTTTTTATCTCTTTCCCATCATGTAATCTCTTTCTTTCTCATGGGCCTTTCCATAACTTTGGTATCTTGGTGGATATGCTCGTAGCTCTACATATTTATATAAACAAAATTGTTGGAAAATATCAAAGAATACTCAATATTGTAAATCCCCTAGAAACCTACTCCCGCCTGTAATATTTTACCTATGTTTATCATAAAAAACAGGACTAGGAATTCGTCTTAGCGGCCGAAATACAAGCGGAAGGTCGGATGCGTGTTAAGTTTCTTTGTCATTCAAAAAATGTCTCTAGCCTATTACAACTATAGATCTATAGTTGTTGGTATTATAATATTTATATGAATAATTATAACAATTGAAACAAATTATCATTTTTAATTTTAAAAATAATATGATAAACGAACAAATAAAAATAAAATTTAAAAAAACGCTAAATTATTCAACCTAATAGACAAAATTAACCACAAGACAAACTTAAAAGGGTTCCAAAGTGCAGTAAATTCGAAAATATAACAATATCGGTACACCACACCTCATGACAACGGATATTCCACACAGCTCGCAGTCTACTACAAGCCTCGGCCAGTGATGCTCGATAATAGAGATACTACCAAACTTTGAAACTCAACTCGCATAAATACCAAGTAAGATTTTTGTTTAAGATATATATCACTAATGCCACACTTTAGTGTGCCGCGCGACTTAGTAAAGAGATTGAGTACCCCTACATTTTTTTAAGTTGAACAGTTCTGTTCTAGACTCACACTAAGTAACCCAAACAACACAGCCAGGAGTAGTTGCCTCCATCTTTTCTGTTTGTTGTGATTGAATCGAAAATGACAATTTTATGGGCACGACGTTATCACTGTTCTATATATTGTAACTGATTATGTTAGGTTTTGTGTACATATTTTTATAAATTTGTGTACACACACAAGCCATATAAAGATTTAAACACACAAGTATTCTTTGAGATTAGCTTATGAGGTTATGGTAATAGCAAATAATAGACGTACACAAACGCACAAATTAATAATTCATTTACGTAGACGCTTTTCAATGACAAGGTCATCAGCATCAGTGAGTGTTGCTACTACAAAATCTAACTTACCATTAAGGTGAAAGTAAGGTTACACTTCTACATTTATAACGTGGGTGTGGCCCTGCTAAACGGTGAAAAAGTACTTTTAACAATAATTCAAAAATAATTACATTAAATTCCAGGAATTTACTCTTTAAGTGTAGCACATGCCTCCTTAAATATATAGGGCAAACAAAAAGAAATAATCAAACTCGGACAAAGAATATTTCTTCTTGTTGAATATAACAGACCAAAAATATCTTCGATGACTAAACATTGTTTGGAAAAAAATCACGTATTTAAATTAGACGATTTAACCACAAAAAAAATCGTTATTAAGTGTAGTGAATTAGATACAAGGGAAACTCTGTATTTAAATGGGAATAAAATTATTAGTGTAATATAATATTGTAATTATTGTGATAACAAGAAGTTTAAATTTACGTTTTTGATTAAAATCTTTAAATAATAAAAATATTAAAGTATGATATATGACTTTTGTTAATAGATATTTAAGTGTCTTTGTTAGGTTTTTTATTGAGCTTGATGAGTTAGGTATAAAATTACTATAACGTATAATGTTTGAAGTTTTTGATAACTGTTGTTTTGACCGGTGGTATTTACACTACACGCACGGTGTGAATACAGAACTGTAAACTTACTTTTCCTTTAGTTCTAAGTTGGAGTTTGTAGTAGCAAGACCCACTGATAATGGTGACTTTGACATTGAATCGCGTCTGAGTTATTAAATGATTAATTTGTGAGGTTGTGTACGTCTATTATTTATATTTAATTTTAAACCATGTAATATAAAATGTGAAGATTTTGAACATTAACACAATATCCACGCTCTGAAAGATTCTTCGTTTAAGCCTGTAAAAAGCCGTTATTAATCTTATTCACATCTCATCTTTATGTCGATGTCCCTCTTGTGAACTATGATTGTACAAATCCTCTGCGTGACGTTTAAGAGGCGATTAGTAGTATAAGCTTTTTTTGGCTAGAGGTTTGACAAGGTAAGAGTTTGTGTATATTTTGTTCGTTTTGTAATAAGTTTTTGTCCGGATTATTGTAACCATGTCAACTCACTTATATTAGTTTTTATATTATTAACCAACAGAACAAAACATACAGTCAATATAAAAATCCCCTTTTAAAGATTTTTCCAAACCAACATTAGCTATAACAACCTTTTATTGGCGATAGGTATTAGAGAAAGCCTTCAGCTTCATGTCTTACAGCTGCCTAATAACATATACTTGTGAGGGAACTTCATTCTATTGGCTCCCATGAGAACGCCTTTTACCTATATAACATGTCCATTTATTGCATTTGATCCAAATGGACCAATAAACAAGAAATTTTATAACGCTGAACCATTTCACTCGATTCTAGTATACCATCTCTTTGTCCTAAGCTTTCCTTATTTTCTAAAATGATTATTTGTGAAAGGAAATTTCTAGAAATCATAACCTTTAGGATTAATGATTAAACATGGTTAATGTATATTCTAAAACAATACGATATAATTGTACTTTATAACAAATCTGCAATACTGTAAAAAAACAATATTAATTTATATTTTGCCGATTATATACATTTATTACATTTTTAATTATTATAAATTAGGCCAATATATATATATATATATATATATATATATATATATATATATATATATATATATTAAAACGATACATGTATCTAGCTAGTAAATAATATTTAATGAAAAGTATTGTTATATAATTGGAAATGCACAGGCCATGGCTTGCTGTGTTAAGCTAAATCGTTAGTTAAGTAGAAAAAAGGCTTTCAGTTAAGGTAACGACAGGCTTGAAGAGAAATGCCGTGGATTACGAGGACAACTCAGAGGCACAGTGTGGATTACCCAAGCCTAAGTACCCTAAGTACGAGATATTGATAATAGGTACTTACTTAAAATGTTTAAATATATTAAATATATTAATAAATTTAGGACGTAAGCCAACATTAGAAGTTTTGAAACTCTTTTAAAAAGTAGGGTTTTACATTAAAAGCCACAACACAGTATCCTCGCTCCTAGATATAACTACATTTAACATAGATTGTGTATAGTAAGATTGTATTTCAGACAGTTTTTGAATTGTAAAGATTTGTTGTTATTGTTTAACCGTTGAAGCTAGCTGGCATATTTATAAAGTTATTTAATGTAGATTAGTATTAAACGTCTAGTAAATTAAAGTAAATTTAGGAATCAGTTCATTGCGGTTTTGATGTTGCTCAATCTAGAAGTCTTTATTTAATTGTAATCTGTTTAGCATAGACAATTGGAGCCCAACTTAAAATAATTGAATGACATATCCAATATTAATTATAACAAAAAATGTAATATCATTTTCCTAATTTTAATTCTGAACATAAACAGAAGCATAGTGAGATGATAATTATTATATATATTAATATATATATATATATATATATATATATATATATATATATATATATATATATTTGTATGTATGTATACATATCAGCTATATATAAATGTTAGGAAAAACTTTTATATTTTAAAACGTCTACAGAAATTATTTGTTTAATTAAAATACTGTACTATAAGTTAAACCAGTTAAAAATAATTCAATTCTTGGTAATTAGTGAGCAGGAAGTATAATTTTGTGAGACTCAACGATTAACAATATTTTTTTTTATAAACTCTTTATTTAATGTTGACGACCTATAATTTAATTGGCATAAACTGACAGAATGGAAAGAGAAACTACTTTTTTCATATTCAGAATGGTAAAAAAATAAACACAAGCTGGAATGTTGAACCAGAAGATTTAAATTTTGGAAGCTTTTTCAATATTCCCAAACTATGTTATTTATAAAAATATGGGAAACTACGAGCATCTCCATCAAGGTGGTAAGGAGATAGAAAGACCGGCGAGATAGAAAGACGGTAAAGAGATAAAAAGGTCTAATTATCCACTGTAATAAGTATAGAAAAGCGAGACCAATGACTTTACGAGACGTCTAGCTTTGATCTGGCTTAGATCATGTACATCTATGTACAAATCTGTCATGTATCCATCTATCTATTTGTCTGTTTACAAATTGTTTTGTGTCATAACAAAAGTAGTTATACTAGGAAGAAATGTATTATTAGATTTTTTTTAATGTACGTTATAAAGTATGTGCTTATAAAATGGTAATTCTGAGATCCACCCAATTATTTAGTAAATTTTAATCTTTGACCAACACGTGGTGGTTTTCTCAAAATATTTATTATTGCAAAAGAAAATACGGTTGATAAAAGAGTCATTAAACATTCATTTTAATTAAATCCTATATCGAATTGAACAAGCTGTATTTAGAATAAATATTTATTTATTCTTTCATCAACCGTATTTTCCTTCACAAAAACTGTACCAAAGCCCCTAAACAAATATGGAATAATGAATAATTTTTTTTCAATTAGAATATGTTGAAAAGAATCTTTATTTTGTCATAAGTAAATAATTATAAGAGTTTCTCATGTGTTTTACAGACACCGTCATTTTTATAAATCAATATGATCCCTGATGATGTTATTCGACAAACTTCTTCCACCGGCGATAACATGTCACTTTAGCTATCACTATTCCATAGAAAGTAATAATTTACTCTCTTTAAAATGACTTATTCACAATTTAGACGCTGAAGTAACATATAATTATCTAATATTTTTATTTAATATCTGTGAATAACTAATAATGTTTTTTAGAAATACTTAATTCGAAACGTTCAGTGTTTAAAACTGAGCTCTTGAATCGGAATTTCGGAAAGAAATACGAAACGTTGAGTGTTTAAAATAGCAAAATTGTCTGTGATCTGTCATTAGCCTGTATAAAAAAAACAGAATTATTTATTGTAAATGGGACTATGTTGCCTGTAATAAATTTAATGTACAAAAATAATTTTTGTATATAGTAAATTAAAAATTTATAATTTTGAAAGCATTTTAGAACCTAATTATTGAGTGTCATTGAATAATTTTGTTTTATATAAATTGAACAACAATACACTTGATGCCAACGGATTCACGCTTTTGAAGTTCTAATGATGCTAAATGTTCATGAAAAAAGCCTCAATAGCGTTAACTGAATGGAATTCACCTTTCAACAAATCCTAAATACCTAAATTAGCGAATGCGATAACTTTGCTAATAAGGCATCGATAATTAGCTTAGATATTGTAACAAATAAATCAATAAAAAATTGATATTTTCTAATTTTGGTATGCATGTTTGGTTTTCTCTAATTCAAAGTGTTTTAAAACATTAAGGGGCAGAAAAGCCATTCCAAGCCTGAGTATTTGTACATCAACAAACTTTCTACGGATTGCAAGTTAGGATCATGTATAAATATATATATATATATATATATATATATATATATGTATATATGTATATATGTGTGTGTTTGTGAGTGTGTGTGTGTGTATGTATATAAACCTATTTGTGTTTTAAAGATATCATGGTAATCCAGGTCGATGATGTAAATAATATCATTCAAGAGAAGAATTCATATATCATTATTTTAATATGAGCTAAATGTTTTTCATGATATAGTATATAAAACATACTCATTTATTTAGCAGCTATTTAACTTGGTATTAAATAGCAGGTAAAATTATTTTAACAACTTTATAAGAGATGTAAAGAAGCTACATTAATATCACAATAATTTCTTCGTAATTATTGATCAAACTAGAGTGATATAGTCAAATAAGACATCTGTATGTAACATCTATGTATCACTATGGTTACATGGATATACATATGTGGTCAAATAACGTGGAGAGGGTGCAACATACATATGTCCGAAATGTGGCCGCATTGCTTATTAACGTTTACTCATTGTTGTGGTCCCAGATGTATCTATATGAAGCCAAGCCTGAGTTCAATATGGCACTGTATCAAGTATCAACTTGTCTACTGTAACTTGAACCTAATATAAACTTTCTCTTTTGTTTGTTTGTGTGTGTGAATGTGTGTGTGTGTGTCGTGGATGAAAGTGAATTTTTCACCAAATCACATTAAAAATTTGTAGACGTTTGCTTAAAGGTTATTAATGTGATATTTTTTCTAAATTATATTTTTCAACCAATTAATAATTGTATCTTTCTTTCCAATCAATCTTTGTTAACTGAACAATTTACTCATGACGTTTCCAAAATTTAATATGGATAAATAAAGTAATGATTATTTAGGATTTGGAGCATATGTATTATCGTTTTTGTATTAATCGTTACTGACCTTATTTCACTTGTTATGCTCGAATTACCAAATCATGCAGTTACCAAACTATTCATGAATTAACAGGTGATAGTATACTAAGCTTCATTGCAGTTTGACGTTTCGACCGCACCAACCAACTTCGTGGTCCTTCTCAACAAAAAATATATAACCAAATACTAGAAAACCGTGTTACTTCTTCTACATCCATAACGGGGATTAAAGTGTAACATTGGTATTATTATTCTTGTTTTATTAATCGACCTGCACTAGAAATAGAACAAAGTTACTTTAAAATAAGTGTGATTTATTCGTGACTAAATTAAATATTTACTGTTTTCTGTATAAACCGATGCATCCTAATAAAAAACAATATTTCTGTAATTATTACATTTTATAAAACAAATATTAAATAAAAACTACATATTTATAAGCAAATACTTATATAAAATATTCAACTTCACATACCTTTAACAGTAATCACTATTTTATAACATTAGAGAAACTTAAATATCTTTTTTTTAAATTTTATTGTTATATTTTGATTTTGTTGGTTTATGGTTTTCTTGGTGAAATACATTAACTGCGCGTGTGCTTCGGGCAATTCTCCCGATGACCAAGATCTCACTCGTAAGCCTAAAATATCCAAAGAAACGTCATGGTTTACATTACGTCCTACAGTTTAGCATTTATTATAAGAAACAATAAACCTACCCTAAAGCAATAAAGTTACTTTCTATTATATTTCTTGTGATTTAAAAAGGTTAAGTTTAACCAAGGTTATTTTTCCTCACATTTTACAAACGCTGCTCTTGTACAAAGCTTAGCGAGCTTTAGCCAAAGGCGCCCTTTTGTCCTGCTAAAACAGAGCCTGACTTAGCATTATATAACCAAGACCTTTTTGTTCATGCATGACCATGAGCAATGCCGGATACAAACACTTTCATAACACTTTATTATTCACTGTAGGATAATAAATTATTACTACTAATTATCTCCTGCTTTCACAACCTAAATTATAGTCTCTAAACCTCCTAATACTAGAGTGTATTTGTTTTTATGGTATTACAGCCGTGTTACTCTAGACATATTAATAAATTTGGTAATCCTTTGCAATTTAACTGGGTAAAATGCATATTACATAACGGCCTATACTAGTGTTAGTTTTGTGAAATGATTTTTCTAATTCGACATTGTCAACTCATTTTTCCACTTTTCAGTTTTGTCTTGCAATCATTTAGCTCCCTAGATTGCTCTTACGAAAAATCCTTCTTTTCAATTTTCATTCTATGGATTAATATTCTTTTACTCTATATTTTATGTCCCTTATTTATCCGTTTATAAACGGAAGTTTTCAGGCTAATTATGTCTTAATATGAAGTTTCCAAATTACAAAAAATATCTCGTATTAGAAAAATTATTAATTTTACTAGATAAGTTTCACTGTTTTATAAGTCATAAGATTATGTTCTAAATAGTGCCAAGGCAACACGATAAAAAATCGTTTGTGGAAATACAATCTTAATAAATATTATAGTTCTGAAAAAGGTAGTATATATATATATATATATATATATATATATATATATATATATATATATATATATATATAGGTTATGTGAACGAATAATGTGAACTTGGCTAAATATAATGCCTACTAGAAAAGATTCCTGCTTACTCAGATTTTGTATTGTGTAGCTGATAAAACAGCTTTAATTTTAGCGTGTAACAAACTCTTAAGGAGAACAGTTGTAGGCACTCCAAATGAATGCATATCAGTTCAATTTTTGTAAAGTAAAAATTATTGTAATAATTTCAAAATTAAAGTTCTTAATAATTAAAGGCTTATAAAAATTATTTTTTAAAACAGTTTTAGCTTAACAACACACGTAACTGTCGCAGTCGGTAGGACTCCTCAAGGAATTAGTGAATATAATGTCCGTCCTTTTTAACCGTTAATTGAGGAACAACTCTGCAGCAAAGTGAATATCTGCAACAATGTAATAGAGTGTATATCTATTACCAACACAAGAGAACATCATGACAGAAAGGTTTTAGTGATTGTGAATAGTGCAATACAAAAGTCCAGCGTTACAATATACGTAATGAGCCAAGTATTTATACTGTAAGTAAATCCTAGGAAATATTATTAAGTAAAATATTGTCATATTTTCCCTATATATTTTAACTTTTGTTTGGAATTTAGATATAAAATAAAAATGGATACTCCAATTTTAAAAAAGGAATTCTTAGATATGATACAAGAATGTTCTGGAAAGCCTATATTGCTAAATAGATTTGTCACAATTTGTGATAAAATAGTAAGTAAATTCCTTGTTGCTAGCAATCCTGATGACTTTCCAAATAAATATTTGATGTCCTCCATTTTATCAAAACTAAAGGGACAAGCTATAGAGTTAGTTGTAAGTTCAAACAGATATAAGTGGTTAGATGTTGGGAACTAATTTCCTAAATAAAAGAGATAGTTTTACATATAATCTTGAAATGGCAGAGCTAAAAGAAGAAGTAAGTGAATCTCCTTTTAAATTTTTTGAAAGTATGCAAACAATATTAAATTTACAAATAGCATATTTTATTAATATAGAACCACTTAAAACTATTGAACAATGTGTGAATATGTTCAAAAATTAGCATTAGGAGTTTTGTTAAGAGATCTTCAAGAACCACTAGGGTCTTTAATGAGAACTAAAAACTCCACATTCGCAGAGGCTTTAATTATGCTAACTAACGATTTTCAGTTTAAACAAAATAAAATGTTAACACAACCGAACAATCAGTTTTTCAGAAAGGTCAAAATTATAAGAAAAACAATACACCCAGAGACTAATTACCACCAAATACCTAAACAAACTTACCAACAGCCAATAACCTTCCTATAAACCACCAATTGTTAGCCACGGCTAACCTCAAAGAGGACAATTAACGAATAATAGTAAACCTCATTACCCAAAGAATAAGAGTTATCATCCCACCCCTATGAACATATCCACTAGACAAACAGACAGACCCTCTAAACAAAGTACTAAACGTTATCAAATGATCGGACAAGGAGCAGAAGACGGCGAATATTCAATGAACCAAATTAGCGAACAAGAAACATTTGCTTCTGACGAAAAATCCGAAAAGGACGAGTATTTCTCTGAGCACCAAAACTTACCTGAAGACTGTTATGAAAATTAAGAGACCATTCAAACCGATCACGATACTTTTTTAGATTGTACAAGCCTCAGAACCAATTTTCCAAAATGAATTTGTGGTGTACAAATAATGAAGTACCTTTCATATATGACACAAATCCGAAAATAAAAATATTAATTGATACAGGTAGTACTCGATCGTTTATTATACGAAAATTACTAGGTTTGAAAAATTTTAAAACATTGTAAGAAAAAAACCTTTTGAAGTAACCACTGCCCACGGCACTTCAAAGGAACATTTTTGCTGCAAAATACCCCTGTTGTCTAAAAATGCAATTACATTTTACTTATTTGATTTTCATCAGATTTTCGACTTATTACTTTGTCTGGATAATATAAAAGATTTTGGAATAAATTTAGACTTTGTAAACAATAAATTACTACTTTGTTATTTTAAATACCTACCTATTAAATATTTTAATATTGTCAGTAAAGCAAGAACAGTTGATTTATGTTATACAAACCCGCACTAGCAAAATAGGTAAGATTAATATACAAAAAATTAATAGGTAGGTGTTAGTACAAAATAATAATAATGTAGAAGAACTCCTATCATACAAGCAATTAAATGGGTTAGAAATTCCACAATGCATAGTGTCAGTGCATAAGGGAGAAGCCAATTGCCCTATTGTAAACAACACAGAAGAAAACATAAAAACAACAATATAATCACCACTAAAATTAAAATATTTAAAGGATTACAATCTTCTGGAACCTAATGCGATTCGAAAAAAACACTAATTTTAATATGGTAAGTTATAAAAATCAAGAGGTAAAACATTAGATTAGAACACATGAATTTAGAGGCAAAAACCACCATAACAAATTTAATAGAAGAATGTGCAGATATATTTCATATTGATGTAAATGAATTGACTCTCACAATCAAATACATGTTATTAGGACTACAGAACAAATTTAGTGTACGAGGTCTGTTCAAAAAATACGCGAAATGAATTCATTAAAAAAAATTACTTTATTTGGAAGTTACACGTCTAGGTAACCTTCAAAGTACTCTCCTCCCCAACGCACACACTTATCTCAACGGTGTTTCCACTTGTTAAAACAGTCCTGGTACGCTTCTTTTGTGATGGCTTTCAACATTTGTCTTAATCTCCGAAATCGTTTCAAATCTTCTTCCTTTGCGGGGTTTTTGAGTTTTGAGAATAAGAAAAAGTCACAAGGAGCAATGTCAACTAAGTAGGGGGGGGGGGTGAGGAGAACAGTGATCGAGTTAGCTGGAGCGTTGTCGTGATGGAAAAACCAGTTATCACTACTCCACAGTTCTGGCCTTTTGAGTAGGGCGGTGTCCCTCAGACGTTTCAGTACTTCAATGTAGGTAACCTGGTTGACTGAAGAGCTTTCAGGGAGGTTCTCGTAGTGAGCAACACCCTTAGCATAAAAAAAGAAAACTGTCAGCATCACCTTGACATTCGATCGAACTTAGCGAGCTTTTTTGGGCCTTGGGGACGTTTGACTCCCCCATTGGGATGATTGGACCTTCGTTCGAAATTCAAACAGTCCGCTTATTATTTGAACAGACCTCGTATTCAACAGACGGGATTGTTAGAGTGGTTTGGTATTGTATTAATGGTTTGTGTGGGTTTCCTATAAATTGAGTATTCAATGTTACTTGTATTTCTGGTTACTGTTAGGTCTAGATTGTTTATTTTATTGTTTATTTCTTCCTACATGGAAGAATTTTATGCTAGGGTGTAAGTTGTGGATTTCATTTAGGGTGATGCTATTATTTATTGCATATATATATATATATATTGCCTAAAATCTATCGTAAATATGCTATAACATCATTGACGTCATTATTCAACTATATTTGGTAAATAAGAAAAATTTAATTGTAGAAAAAAATTAAATTATTCAACTCTCTTATTCGTTCAAGGCAGACGGACAACATAAAGGAGCAGAGGCGTACTGTATTTATAATAATTACTTGCGCAGTCAAACGTACTTGACAGTTGTGATTC
Source organism: Prosapia bicincta (assembly GCA_036971475.1). Taxonomy (NCBI): domain Eukaryota; kingdom Metazoa; phylum Arthropoda; class Insecta; order Hemiptera; family Cercopidae; genus Prosapia; species Prosapia bicincta. The sequence continues at coordinate 207,716,716 of JBAIZL010000002.1, read as the reverse complement.
GTCAAAGCCCGTTTCATACGAAATAAAGTCTCTATGTTGTTAAAATCCTGCAGCATTTTGTTAAATCATTTCCGTCACTGGTTCGGAATGAAAATATAAATTGTTATTGTACATTATTTTACTCAGTATTTGCCGGAAAAACAATTCATGCAACATTTCAGTAAACAATATCCAATAGATAGATAAATATATATTTGAACTTTTGACGGGTAAATACTCTTTGATAATAAATATATAGGTACTATCAGTGTATTATATAATTAGTACATATTAAACACGTGTTATTTATTATATATTACAGTACAGTAAAATGTAGCCTATTATGTGTCGTTACTCATACGTTCATATGTATAAATATATATGTATTTTATTTATAGCAGCATTGCATTCTTTGAATATAGAAATACAATAAGAATGTTATTTTATGAGATTACCAGCACTAGAAAGTGAAAGTAATAAATATATTATCAAGTAGGCCCCAATATACTTATATGCGTGTGTATATGTAAACACTATAGGCATTTGGGTTTATACAAAAGATATAGCCTGCGTCTATTTTGTATTATGAGGTTGTAACACACTTTAGATGGTGTTACATATTAAATTGGAAATTTCAGAAAACAACGAGAATGTATTCAAAAATTGTAACAATATACAACTATATAAACAAATTGTGATGTATTAGAAATATTTTTAATGAGATCTCTGGTTGATAATGACATCTGTCGGAAGAGTTTGAAAACAAGTAATAAAGTAGGGATGCGCCAACCCGGATGCGCGGTAGCGGGGAAGGTTGCTTCCAACGATAGTTTGAGCCTCTTTTAGCCAAGATGTAAAAGGCAACGGACGTGTCCGAGAGAGAGGAAATTTTATTTTGTTTTCAAAATTTAATGTAATATTCTTTTTCTTAAACACGTTATAATCATGGTGTAGAAGACAGCGTACGTAACCAAGTACAAAGATGGGACGCTGAAGTTACTGAAGATATTTCGTGAGACTTTTCCAATAGAAGGATGCGAGGCAAACATGTGAATACAGCTAAGTGGTCGATTTCAAACTTTAGAGATTTTTACAAAATTTAAAATGTTAGACAGTTTAACTCAAATTAATGAACCTTGAACGTTTCAACCTATATATATATATATATATATGTAATTTACGCCTCATTTGGTGCACTTGTGTTCATTTTAAATTGTAAGATTTTATTATAAAAAAAGCAAGTAAACTCGAGTACAGATCCATTTTCAGCCATTGATTGATTTATTGATAGATTGCTATGCGTAAAAATTCGAAAGTCAAATATTAAATGTTCAATAATCCATAACTGAAGCAATGTCAAGAAATTTGTATCATGATTATAATTTGTTATTTTTTTGTTAAATAAAATGAGTGTAATTTGCTTTAATTGAATTTAAAAGAGTAATTATTTAACCAGCACACAATTCCATGCATTTCAAGTTAATAAGCCTTAAAAATTAATTGAATGAGATTCTGCTAGTTTAAATGATTTAACTTTGTATTTTAACGTAACTTAGTTCTATCTTAAAGATTAGAAGAGCGTTACAGACAGACGGTCATTATTACGCCTGAACTGTATGCAAAAACTTAAAACTAATTATAAACTTAAAACTAAACACACACTAGAAACGTTACAAATGCGCAACTCTGTTGTAAGGCTAAAATTCTGCTAAAACCTTGTCGATATTAAATCAGCCTAATTTGAAATGTAAATTTGTGTGTTGGCTGAAAGAAAATTAAAAATGGCTGAAAATAACCGAATTAATCAAGTATATTCAAAAAGGTAAAATTATTCATTAATCATTTAACAGTGGAAGTTTTGTAAAAGTATAAATTGAACGTAAAGGAATTGGCTTGCAGGAGGGTCTGTAAATAGAAGGTTGTGTAAACAGTTTTGGAAGATAGGGGAGAAACCAGTTATAACCTGTTTTTACTTGTATTGTAAAGTGTAAAGTTTCAAGGTCAGAGACTCTTGTTTAAAATATTAGTCATATTGTGCGTAGCAAAAGTTCAGATATTTTTGTAAGTTTGTGCATGGCCTAAAAACCGGTCGTTGTAGAGTATATTGTTTACCCAGCTGCAAGTCCAATGTTTGCATAAAGCTTGTTTAAACGTTTCGAGTTTTCTTGACTTCCTGTATGAAGAATAACATTCCGTTAGTTTTCTGAAATCAGTTCTAATAAACAAAATGGATTTAAAAATAGACCTTTTGTCAAAAGAGGAATTAAAATATAATAAAAAAGAAAATTATAATTGAAGTTAACAGTAATAGGATTTTAAAAGTAATGTTTAATAAAAAAATAAATTTATGAGTTAATTTTAAAGGTATTTAAATTTAAATGTATAAGTTGTGTAATAGTCATATAAAAAATTTCAAGCAAAATTTATCTTTTAAAATAGTTGAAATTTCTTAAAATTTTAAATTTGGAAATATGCAAGCTTTATTTTTAAAAAGAGGAATAAATTAACAAGGAAAATTGGATGTGCCTTTGTACAGAATTTTTACGATCCACGACAACACTCACATTGTATGTCAAAGTGCACGTTGACATACTATACATATTCTAGATGAGATAGACTTAGACAACAAATCTCAAACACATAATACTACACAGATTCAATGACATATGGGGAATCAACAGACTATACACATGACCAAAATTGTGTATAAATGTGCAAGCATAGGTTCCGTTTAATTTCAATTCTTATTTGTAAATACAAAGAGCTTAGCAAAAAAATTAATTCAATTTGTTTACAGAAATATTTGAAAGAAGTTTTAAGATGTAACAGAATACATATAGTCCTTTGTGTGTCAACATGCTAGCTATATGATTTTTAAATTAAAGTATGGGTTTTAATTTAAGAATAATGTAATTGGATTTTCAAAGCATGGGTTTTGAAATCCAAAAGAGGTATGTGATGTACGAAATATTGTAGAGATAACGAAAGGTTATGAATCAATGGTAGATGCTTAAAAGATGTGAAATGGAGAGGAAAATGTGTAGATAAATAGCGTCGATAATGTTGAATTCTTTTGGCTTACAGGAAGTAAGCGGTATTCATAAATCCCAGAGATTGGATTGTGGAGAATGTAGCTAGGGCATATGTGAGGTAATGTTGACAAACAAAGAGCAATTTTGAAACAGAGTAATTTTGAACGAGTTAATTTTTAACAAAGAGTAATTAGAATAAATAGTGATTTCAAAGAGTTAATATAAATAAAGAGTGAATTTATTAAGGGTAAATAATGTTATTTTGAAATTAGAAGAGATATATAATTGTGTGCTTATGAAATAAAAATGTTTACAAGAAGTTGATTTTTGAAAGAAAATATTTGCAAGTATGCAATGTTTTTAAAATTTTATGTTGTAAAATAAATCGATTGAGAATTTATAAGACAAGTTTCTAAGAGTTAATTTAAAATAAGAAATATTTATTAATACTTTAAAAATGCCAAGTAAAGAGATATTATAAAACGTTTTAACGTTTTTATATAAGTAAATGCCTTTATTAATACTTTCTTTTCTAATGAGGATGGATACATTTAAAGTTGATAACGAAACTTCTGTACTTATTTTGACATTACTTACGAGATGTTACATGCAAGTCTTTACATATTCATAAAGACTAAAAAGAATACTTATGACCTAATAGCTAAAGTTCAAAAACTTGATACCGGAAAACGTATTAAATGTATAATTCATACAGAAGACTAATTTTTAAAAGTATTATTTATTAAATGTAAACCAGTGTTACAGTTGAAATTGTTGTATTTCGCATTGCAGTATGTTTGACCAATTACGTGATGTGAAAAATATTTATTTAGTTTTTTCTTTTGTCTCAATAACATTTTCAGACGCGTCGTAAATATGATAATAGTATTGGAATAAAAATGTTTCACAAAAACACAGAACCAACTTAATAAAAAACACGAACATAATTTTTACTTAGTAAAGACTAAAAAATAATTTTCCAATAACGAAAACATAGTTTATAGTGAACGTATTACACACACAATTTTTAAGTTGGCGCCGAACACTTGAAGTCATAATTAACATAGTGAATGTGACTGATAAATGTTCTTACATGATGTTGGAGCACCTTGGCATATAGAATAACAAATCAAGGCTATTGATTTTTTTCTTTTATAGACTGATTTTATAGATATAGGAAATTCATTAAATTTATGACACAGATTTATCTCGGTTTAACGAGATATCATCTATTAAAGCCTCAAACATTCCGTGTAATTAATTCGAAAAAATTATATTTGTCGGTAATCTGTCTATCTGAACGATAAATATGCAATCACTTATTTCTAATAAGTCAAAATCTTATATTGTACAGTTCTTATCGAGAACGAAGGTCAATTATCGTCCCGCATACTCTCGTATTATATAACACATGAAGAGTTTTGTTTCATGAGAAGACTCTATCGCTCGCGTTAATTATTCATGGAAAATCAAGCACTGAATAGGTAGGAAAGTTGTTTCGGAAATATTTGGAATACATTTGATGGATTGGTAATGACAAAACATGATTGCAGCGCTGTTTTCAAACATTTTTGGGCCATAGGCTCATGATAAACTATGTTTCCTTATTAGAAATTATTTTTTTTTCACTTTTTAGTAAGTAAAGATTATATTAAAATTCTTTTTTGAAGCAGGTTTTTTTTTTAATGCATTTATTCATTTTTAGCAGTATGCTCTCTAACTTCTATATAAATTATAATCCAATTTCGTCTTATAACGTTCATTGTATTAGAAAAATGGTCAATATTTATGCATACTAATTTCCGATTTTTATATCCCTCTAATCATATTGCATAGTTGCTGTTAAAGTTTTAAAATTATGATTCTAAAAGCTTAGGAAGATATTACCTCATACTCCCAAGTTTAATCGCTGTTGAAATCGCCCTTGATATCATATCAGTTTGTCAGACGAATACTGTATATTGAGTAGCTAATGTTTGAAATTCCCTTGACTAATTTTGCTAAGAACCTAAATATTATTTCTTATTTTGCAATTATTCTCTTTCATATCTGCTTAGAAACGTGTTAATAATCATGTAATGGAAAATCTCAGATAAATACACAATATTGATATATTTAATAATTATTATGAAAAACGTTCTTTTACAAATAAAATATTATTATAAAAAAGTGAACATAAATAGTAAAGTTGTACCTAATGAATTTATCTGTTGATATTGAAAGAAATAATGAAGTTTTCCCCTGATGATTTTTAAGATCTCGCCTATGGTAAATGAATTAAATCGTAATTTTAGTTTTTTTGTTTTATTTTAGTATATCTCATTCGAGTTGTACCATGTTATATATCAATATGGGTAGACTGACGAAAAAATCCGCTTCCTTGAGAAATATTCGTTCATTAGAATACGATGATGTTCATTCTAAGCAGCTGTATCAAGCCAGAAATAAAAATAGTATTAGATTTATGCTTTATTTTAACTATATTTTTTATATATGTTGAGGAACACCACATAAAAAATTTTGTTGTTTATTTTGATTAATATTTATTGTACAGTCCGTAGTACTTAAAAAACAAATCAATCTAAAGAAATTGTTTTCCAGATTTATAGTAGCGTGCTACGGTCCTCATATCATATGGATTAAGATATAACTATAGTGGAACCTCTTTCCATTTTTAAGAAAAATCTATTTGATCGGTTTAATACTTATTGTAAAAAAACATACGGTTCGAATACAGAACTTCTTCCTTTTTAAAAGTCGGTTAAAAGATAATGTAACGGCTAAACAAGAAATAAGTGATCATATTAGACGTGAAGCAGGTGTACTCTTGCTCGTAATACCTGAAACGTGTTTGTGACTGTTGTTTGAATATTCGTTCCTACTAATTTAACTATTTTGACGTTAATAATTATTTTAACTGATTTGTATTTTGTTTACGTTTCGATTTTTGTTTTTTATATAGTGTTTATTTTATTATTTTTAATCGTAATATATTCATTTATATTATGTATTTTTTTGATAATAATAAAAATGACTTTTTTTCTGTAAAAAATGTATATTTATAAGATTTAGATACCTATTCAAGGACTAAAATAAATATTTATATCTTTTATGAAGTTATGTGTACCAGACTAAGTTTATATTTTGTTAATAATGTTATGACGGATTTTAAATTTTAACCCTTCAAATAAGTTTCTAATTTCGTGTTTTATTTTTTTTACTACAAAACGTAATACGTATTAAGGATGTTAATCGTGACTAATCATAAAAATGTAGTGAATGACAATGACACAATTATTGTATCACTTTTATTCAAAACTGTTTCATTTCCTTTAGGAAACATGGTAAAGAGTCGTTCTATACTAATTAGGTATAATTATTATACTTCTTTTAAATTCAATATTTATATAAATGAATTTCTTCCTATATATATATATATATATATATATATATATATATATATATATACCCCCCGTACCATAGAACAGATGACATAAGGCAGAAACCTTGAATGTACTTACTTACTTACTTGTACTTGAATAAATTGAAACAAATTAATTAAAACTACAAAATTCAATATTTGCTGTATCGGCGTTTAAGAAAAAGTGCGCACTCAATATTAGATCTGAATAATGAGAGATATTGAGGAATTCTATTTTAAGTTTCTAGGATTGTCAATATCAGACTCGAAATAAGACAATAATACAACATACTATTCTCTCTCAGCCTTGAATATTAAAAAATGTTATAAATCAATCCTAATAGTATGTTTTATTTAAAATCAGAGAAAATAACTTTGTTATATATAGAGTGTAAGGTATTATTGTTTTTAATGTGAGTCACTAATCGTATGGTCGAAATACTATGCCAGAATATTTTGCGAGACAGTATTGATAATCTTCTACAGATTTCTGTTGATAAAAAGGGCAGTTTTGCATGCTCTCTCTTTCTATATATATATATATATATATATATATATATATATATATATATATATTGTTCGTGTGTGTATTTATACACTTTTTAACTTCTACAAATAATGTACAACTTGATTATATTATATGTTAGGAAAATAATTTTATACCAGCAATAATAACACGATACCACTGTCAGTAAATGATTATGTCACAAAGAAGTGAAATATTACTGTAAGCCTACCCATAGTTTTAAAATGGTTTATTTCTATAAAATATCAATAATATAAAAATCGAGGTATAAGTAGATTACGATTTTCTTCCTGACACAGATAGAGTTAAAGCCGTAAGGGTGATATAAAAACGGGGAAGGGAAGAGCCATGACTAGTTTCCACCTGCATCAATCTACATGAACTGTGATAAGTGGCAATGATTGAAAATTTATTTATATTACCAGTATCGGCTTTCGCTTTAGAAATATATGACATGATCATCGAGATAAATCTATGGTGGTGTGGGCGTTGTGGGTGAATGACGTGGTGGGGGAAGGGCGTGGTGAGAGAAGGGCGTGGCGGGGAAGGGCGTGGTAAGGGGAGGGCGTGAGCGGGGAAGGGCGTGGTCTGGAAGGAGGGGAGTGCGGAGGGAGGGGTGAGGAGAATAAGAAGAAGGGCGTGGTGTGGGGGGGGACGAGTGGGAGAACTGTGGCGGGGAACGAGTGAGAGAACTGCGTCATTCAAGATGGCTGGTGTGACGTTTGCAACAGATAATTGTATTGTTTTAAGATGACCTCTGTTTTTTCGTCACCTTTACAAGAGATTAACCTATTTTTCAAGATAATCAACAAAATAACCTTTCCCTTTTAGCCTTGATTAGCATACTGCATGCCCATGTTCAAACTTTTGATTAGTAGCGGTTTCTAGAGATAATATTTTTTTTAAGTTGACCACCATTTTTAGAGAGCTGTTTTTTATTTAAAATGTAAATTGCCTTGCAATATCCTGTGTAGATATTTGTTTCAATGTCAATTGCCTATTTATTGTACAGCGCATGTGACCCAAGAAATGCTTTTTATAAGTATGAACACGTAGGTCCGTGACACGCCCTAGCATATATCAAATGCTTTGATAATTGTATAAAAGTAACACGCAATACAAATATTATTATTTCTTAAAGATACTTTGTGCCTTGTGTCGATTTAAAACCATGTCTAATTTAGTAGATTTAAGCTATTTAGGTAGTTGTAAGAATTTTGTTTATCGTAGATGTAGAATGGATATAGTTTATAGTAGTTTTATATTTTTTGATTTTTTTTGGTAATATTGAGATATTTATTATTTTGTTTCTTAGTTATATTTAATAATTCTTTTAAGAACATAAATCAAATACATGTAATATTTCAGTTTATAAGATCCGGTGAATGTAAAGATTTAGATGTGTTGAAAAAAATTTTAACTGGATTTTACAAATTGAAAAAATGCGAAATATTTGATAGATGTTCGTTTTGTCATAAATATAAATTTCAGAAAAAATATATTAATTATAAAAAACTGTTACGATAGAAAGTTTTGATTATTATTATAATTATATAAATTCCAAATTAAGGGAAGCGGGATACTTAAAAAAATATTTTTTAGAACATTGGGAATATGTAGTGAAATCCATTCTTATGTTGGTTGAATATGAGTTAGGAATAAAATATTCAAAAATTTTCAAAATGAACGACTAACAACATCACCATTATAATATGAAATTATTAAATAATGTAAGGCCGTTCATAAAAAATATATCGAAAAATCATTTCTATTACATGTATTTATGTTATCATATTCTATACGATGATGCTGATAATATGTTTGTGGATATAGAATATGCTAAAGATACTGCTATAGAAAGATATCAATTATTTTTTAAAAAATTTTGTAAATTTGATGAATATTATAATCAGTCCTTTAACCTAGCACCCCCAAACTGGTCTTGGGACGATAACAATATTGAATCAGATGAGCATGGAATACACTATATATTTGATGGGGGACATTTTAATAAAAATATGGCGCATTATGATATAAAGTTGACACATAGGCAAGAACGAATGGGTATACAAAATACGTATTCGGGATTGGGTAACGTTAGAATTTCATATTATTAATGCGTTGTATTATTATTATTATATTTATGACATAAAAATATTAATATTATTTTTCAATTAATTATAAGAAAAAAAAATTAATCAAATAATATTAGAGTTAAGTTGAATATAGTATAATCAATTAATATTAGTTTTAAGTTAGCCATATGAATGCGTTTTATTATTATTATTATTATTATTATTTTTATGATATAAAAATATTAATAATATTTTTTCAATTAATTATAAGACAAAAAAAAATTTTTTAATCAAATAATATTAGAGTTAAGTTGAATATAGTATACTCAATTAATATTAGTCTTAAGTTAGCCCTTAATAAATACCATAACATATAACCTTGCTTATCAATTAGAAATTGCATAATAAGTACAAATCATTTAGTATCTAGAGTTTTGTTTGTTAAACAACATGACAACGGCACAAGGTAAATTGAATGCTTTGCTAGCACATGTTAAACTGTGTTCGTGTGGTAAAACTGAAGCTCATTATCATATAGCAGTTGCTAAATCTTATATGCAGAATTATAATTTATCGGATGTAGATATAACGACTGGACATTATAAAAGCTGTTTATGGTCTGTAGTAGCATTTGTTGGTGACGGGCCAGCCACTTGTGTGAGCGTCCTCTTTGAAGAATCATTAAGAAAAGCACGAGAGTGTTTGGAATGTGACGATTGGCCTTTGTTTGCTGATTTTTTTTAAAAAACAAAATGGAATTTATTTTAGACTTTCAAGGTTTTAAAAACAAAGGCAATGAGTTTATTGTTAAAGAATTGGCTATAATTTCAAAGAATGATGACAACATTTACGAGTTACTTCTATTTCAACCACCATATAGTTTTCATCACCTTCCAAAGGATTTACAAAAGCAAGTATTGTGGTTAGAAAATCAATGTCATGGTTTACCTTGCGAAAGTGGATTGAAACCTTACAACCAACTGAAGGATGTGTTTCGTGGTATGGCACTTAGTGGTACGATATTTGTTAAAGGAACTGAAAAACAAAAATTTATTTCAAACTTATTATCAAATTTTAATGTTAAAATAGTTAATTTAGATTATTTGTATTGCCCTAATTTGAATGTATTGAAAAATCTCTTTTGGAATAATTTTATAAAAGAATGTAAATTCAATCATTCACAATATAATTGTGCTTATGTTAATGTTTGTGTTTTAAAACAATGTTTAAATTATGAAAAACTCGTTTTAGACAGATTAAATGCAGTAGATTTAGCAATAAAAGAAGTATATGATGAAGGTTATCATAATATACAAGATTATTTAGTTCATTATTTGCCAAAACATTTTCTTATGAATCATTTTGAAAATATCGAGCATATATTTAATAGATTACCCAATCATTTGAAATGTGATCCAGATATTTTAAACATTTTACCTTGTGAAAACCATTAAGTACAAGTTGAATCTGGTTTTTGTTTTAATGGTATCAAATCAAATGTTTCATATAATCTCAAAAAGAATGATTGTGTTTATTGTAAAACATTATTGTCTTGATTTAGTTATTGGTATTAGTTTTAAAAAGTATATAAATGTTAACTAATTGAAACTGTTTTGTAAAAAAAAATAAATGTATGAAAATATTTGTAAGTGAATTTATTTTACTTCTTTATAATAGATAATAACAATATATGCTATTTATTACCTTGAAGTATTTCTCTTGACTAATTTTCGAGGGATTTTTTCATTTTTTTAACAACACATAGTTTTACACAACACAATTTAATCATTTTATATTTGACAACGTTCAAAGCAAAAGTGTTAAACGATATGGCATCAAAGTTGACGTCATTGTTGAGTATGGGGATTACCAGTGAGTTGCATAAACAAGTTCGTAGGAAATTTCCGACCCGCCATGTTGAAGTTAAAGGCTTACACGAACTCTATCAGGCTGACCTAGTGGAAATGCTATCATTTGCCAAAGTCAATAAAGGGTATAAATATATACTGGTTTTAATAAACTGTTTTAGTAAATATGAAATAGCTGTACCAATGAAATCTAAAAATGCTATTGAAATGGAAAAGACATTACAACCAATTTTAGGAAGATATTCTATGCGTCCTTTGCAAACCGATAAAGGAACTGAATTTTTTAATTCGAGGAATAAATCTTTATTAGACAAATATAATATAAATCATTATTCTACATATTCTGATAAAAAAGCCTCTATAGTTGAAAGACTAAATAGAACATTAAAAGCGAAAATGTGGAGGGCTTTCAGTGCCCAGGGAAATTATAAATGGTTAAATTTATTAAGCTATATAGTTACTGAATATAATAACACTAAACATAGGACTATCGGTATGCGCCCAATTGATGTTAATAAAAATAATGAACATTTAGTGGTGAGACGTATAGTTCAAAATAGACAGAAGAAAAAACAACTTGTGCGAAACAGATTTATTGTGGGTGATAAAGTTAGAATAAGTAGGTATCAAAAACCGTTGACAAAAAGTTATTTACCAGCTTGGAGTAACGAAGTATATACAATTTGGAAAATAGAACCAACAGTTCCAGTGACCTATAAACTAAAGGACGATTCTGGAGTTGAGATTAAAGGGGGATTCTATTAAGAGGAATTGAGTAAAACTAAATTTAGCAACATATTTCTTATCGATAAGATTGTGCGTCGAAAAGGAAATAAATTGTTAGTACGTTGGTTGGGTATGGACAGTACTAGAGATACCTGGATATATAAAAAAGATTTATTAAGAAGGTAATAAAACAAAGCAAAAAAATGCGTATTATGAATTTCGATACATATTCCTCAAATGATAATGAATATGATAATATGGATCGCCATGGTCCGCTATTACCGAATTCCATCAGATGTCTTATTGTAGGACCATCGAACTCTGGAAAAACCAATCTTACGTTTAATTTAATATTTCATCCACGAGCACTTTTAAAGAAATGTGTTCGATGGCCTGGTCTAAAAACCAAAATTCTTTTTTAGTTTTGGATAAAGAGAGACGTTTAAATAAAGGACGATATCGTATAATGTTTGATGAATTTATAACATTATAGAGTCAGTAGTAATCATGTCTTTGTCTAGTTCTATATTGTTTTAGAAATAAAAGATTTAAGAAAATGAATTAAGGAAAACATCGTGCACTAAAACGAGGTATTATGGATATAGAAGATCATATAGAGAAAAACATAAAACCCATAATGGAACCGTTGATAAAACCGATAAAAGAATATACTGAAAAATTTCAACCGATAAAAGAATATAGCGAAAATTAAAATTATAAGCCTATAAAAAGTTGGCGAGAGTTGAATGAGAAAACACTGTTGGCCACTATACATGAAAAACAAAAGCAGCAAGAAGAGAAAAACAAAAGCAACAAGAAGAAAAATTAAAAAATAGAAAAAATAATTATGAAGCCAATGATAACGATGAGAGTTATACTTCTGACGATGATTTTACTGAGGGAAGAACTGCATTTAAACGTTTGACGCCAGCGAAAGGGGAAAAAAGAAAAAACGAAATGATAGGTGGGAATCGACTGAAAAGACGTCCTCCAACACCTGAAACACCAATGAGCGATGAAGATGCTAAAATAAAAAGAATAAACACTGGAAATATGATTGAAAGTGAAATGCCTGTTAAAAGAAAACCTTTAGACCCCGAAATGTTGATGGACGTAAAAAGCGAATATTCTTCAGATAGCAATATGGAGGAAGAACCAATGGATGTTAATGTCTATGAGTCACAACCCACCTTTAGTGAATATGTGAAATCACCTAAAGGCAGGCGTCAAGCCATATCATTTATAAAGAACACATTTAAAGGCAAATTTTCTACAGAATATTTTTTAAATTTTATAAAGAAACCTAAACAACTGGATAATGTTATCGGAGCGCGCATAGAAAATGATAAAGGGATGGTTGGTGATAAAGAGTTAGAAATTGAGGGCGATGATTTGATTATCGATGGTGTTAGGTATGCTGGTACGCGTGGTATTTATGAATTATTATTCATGAGAATGCCTGATGCATACATTTATACAGAAGATGATCTCATAAAATATCGAGATATTTTAATAGCAACGAATGCACACAGAGTTAATTATTCGGCGATCGGTAATTTGAAATCAAACAAAAGTAATAAATACACGAAAATAATTTCAAAATTATTTCCGCCCCAGAACCCCCGCACTCACATGGATTGGACGAGCGGAAGCGGCTTTATTTTGAAAGAATATGAAAAAAATAAACCGTCATATATTTATTGGAATGATACCAATGAATTATGCGAGCGATTAAAAATTCTAATTGCATCACAGTCGGCAGGAAATACGGGGCACAATACTGAAATAATTTCCATAATTGAAGAGTTGAAGGAAGCAGGAATTATTATTAATAAAAATAAAAGTGATTTGTAAAAAAAATATTAGTCATTTGTTTTCTATTAGTCCATGTATGAGCATCTCTAAAAATGAGCGTTGATAAATTTGGACGTCATTTGCATTCTTCCTATCGACAACACAATAGACGAGGACCTGCTGGAGTGGGGTTTAAAATGACTAAAAGCGGTGACTATGACATGGAGAATAAACGGTTGACACATTTGAACGAAGCGAAAGATGATGAAGATGCTGTTAATTTTAAAATGTTTAAAGAAAAATACCTAACATAAAAAACATATATCGATGGACACATAAATTATATTCGTAATGAAGTGAATGTTATAAAAAAGTATCAGGAAATAATTTTGAATCAAAATAAGAAAATGGAAGCGAAAGAGGCTAGTGAAGGAGATAGTGACAATGATTTAATACCTGAACCGAAAGAAACAATATTCATTATGCCTGCAACAGCGATAGGGTGAGGAAGAAGGCTATAATGACAGGAAAACAATTTAGTGTGTATCAAGGAAGCGGCATAATAAGTTCTTTAACGAGTTTACCTGGAAAAATTTTAAATCGTACTATAGATTTATTACCAATAGAATTTCATGTACCAGGATACCGATATTGCGGCCCCGGCACCAGATTGCAAGCAAGATTGAGAAGAGGTGACCCAGGCATTAATAAATTAGATCAAGCCTGTAAAGATCACGATATTGCATATTCAAAATATTCGGATTCACATCAACGATCCATTGCCGACGAACAACTAGCTGACAAAGCTTGGCAGCGTGTCACATCAAACGACGCTAGTTTGTTCGAAAGAGCAACTGCTTACGCAGTTACTAATGTTATGAAATTGAAAAATAAATTAGGTGGTGGAGGAAGAAGAAAAGTTAATACAAAGAAACGGAGGACAAAAAATAAAAAAACTGAAAAAAATTCTAACAAAAGTACTCAAACGAATAAAAAAAAGGTGTGCCAGTAAAATGGGGAGCAGGCTATTACCTGAAACCTTACAAAGGAGGTGGCTGTAATAAAAAAAAAATATTAATATTACCAACAAGAGCGCTATCAATAAAGAGATATATATAAATACGCCAAAAAATAGAACATTCTTAACTTCAGAGGAGTTTTTATGCGTGACAATTTACCTTTTCAAATCAAAGAAAATGAACATGGAGTTATAAATTTGGACAGTGTGCAAGGACGATATACGCATTGGGTTGCCTATCGAAAGATAAAACATAAAATTTTTATTTTGACAGTTTTGGTAATCTGCCTCCACCTACAAAAATAATGTGATATTTTGAAACATCGACAGATAATGCACCTATTTTCTACAATTACACAAATAAACAAAATTTAAATTAGCACAATTGTGGTCATTTGTGTTTAGCGTTTTTAACGAATAACATCTAAATCACCAATATGCTCTGTTTAAGCGGCAAAGGCTCAAACTTCTCATGTGACATATTTCCGCCTATAGATTTGACCAATGAAAAATGGGAAATAGTTTTAATTGATTTTATGTCTTACAACACTATACCAAATATTGAAACAGATGTTAATGATAAATTTTACTATGGCAAAAATAAAGTCATACAATTGCCTGAGGGATCTTACGAGATAGATAATATAGTTTCGTACTTGAAAGATGCCATTCATGAGGAAAACAAAAATGTTAAGTTCGAGCTAAGTGGGAATATTAATACATTAAAAACGAAAATATTTTTTTCGAAACCAATTAGATTTGACAAAGCGCACAGCATCGGTCCATTACTGGGATTTAAAGCAGAAGAATTGCGAGCAAATACTTGGCACATTTCCGAAAATACTGTAAATATTAATAAAGTGGACGTTATACGAATAGTATGTAATATTGCAAGAGGATCATATAGGAATGGTATTGAAGGACATATTTTTCACGAATTTTATCCAGCCGTTGAACCTGGCTATAAAATTATTGAAAAACCTGTCACAGTAATTTATCTACCTCTAAACATAACAGGTCTACTTCATAACATTACAGTACGTCTCGAAGATCAGGACGGTCAACTAATAAATTTAAGAGCAGAATATATAACACTTAGACTTCATTTGTGCCGAAGTGTTACATAATCTTGGTCTTAGTTTTGAATAATAATAATACGAATTTCGACAATTTTATTACACCAGTAGGTCGACGACAGTTGAAAGAACACAAGCTGACAAGGAGGAACAAAGAATATTTGGAATCGTTAGGGTATAGTGTGAATAAAAAATATGTTGCGAGTAGATGATAAAATTATTTTTGATGAAACTATTGTCGATTTAGAATATCACACACATCTACCATACGCATAAACAACATACGGTGAGAATAATGAGATTCGCATTCCAGTACATCAACAGAATGTGTACACTTTGCCTTCTAAGAGTTACATTTATATAGAGGGAGAATTTAAAGCAATAAAAGCGACAGACAATAGTGAAAGTGGTGAAATCGAACTTATCAGCAATGGAATGTCATTTCTTTTTGATGAAATTCGCTATGAAATTTGTGGAACAGAAATTGATCGAGTGAAAAATGTTGGAATAACGGCAACAATAAAAAACCTCCTAACCAACACTGAAGATGAAAAACATATTTTATTAAATGCCGCGTGAACGTTAAATATGGAATCTTTAAAGTGTAAGAAAAATTTTTCGTTTTGTATTCCTTTAAAAATGCTACTTGGATTCGCCTATGGTCACATATTATTAAATGTTAAACAAGAATTAATATTACTCAGGAGTTCAAACAATTTCAATACGATTATAACATAAGACTAATAATAAAATAGTATTGAAAATTAATAAAATATTTTGGAAAATTCCATATATTCGAGTGGCCGATGATTATAATCTATCACTACTAAGAATCACTGATAAGGACCAAAAAATTTCACTAGGATTTCGTCGTTGGACGCTTATCGATAATCCTTCATTACCTGTTTCGAAAAACTCAACTTGGACTGTGAAGACAGCATCAAATAGTAAGAAACCTCGCTACGTTATTATTGCATTCCAAATTGATAGGAGAAATGTGAAAAATTAAAATGCTGGACACTTTGATTTCTGTGATATTAATAATAATAAACTGTATCTAAACTCACAATATTATCCATACGATAATTGTAACGGAAACAGAGCAATTATATACGACGTTTTTAAAAAATTTCAGTCATCCTATTATCACGGTAGCAGCAAAAGACCTGCTATTGATTTTGAAACTTTTTTCGCAAAAACACCATTATTTGTTATAGACTGTTCACGACAAAATGAAACATTAAAAACCGGCACTATTGATGTGCGCATAGAAATTGAATCAAATGTCAACATACCTGAAAAGACAGCTGCTTATTGTCTCATCATCCAGGATGCACTTGTTGAATACACGCCTTTATCTGGTCTTGTACGTAAAACATTTTAATGTAATGTAGTCAAAAGAATAATAAATTTTTTTGTTTAAATTCAGTGTACATTTTATTGATCTTTTTCGATACTATTCACAGTTTTGAAAGTATATAATTTAGCTCTTAGTCCAACAAGATCTGACAACCCAACACCTATGCATTCGTCTTTAAAACAACCTAATGTTTTTGCAATATCTGTAAAATAACCTATATGAGTGTGAGGAAGTTCTGACATATCAAAATGTCTTCTCACCTCTTGATTTTCCTTAATATCTTTATAAAAATTTTCAGGAGAAATTTTATAAAATAAACTGTCTGTATCCATATAAAGAAGCGGTATTTTAGAGTTATACAATTCTTTCATATCATCATAATGCATTTCATACATACGTGTTTTACTTATTTCCAAATTAGTAAACCCTATATATATTGGTTTGATAAAATAGATGGATTCTTTTTCTGATTCAATTGCACACAAAGATTCATTATAAATTATTCGATTTAAGAAGGTAGGTTTTCCAATTAAATATTTTTTTTTTCTGAACTCACAAGTTTCAAATTTTTTCTTTTCCTTATATTTTCAATAGTTTTACCAAACATGGCATTAATTACAAATTCATAAAAATCCTATTCAAATTCATTTTTAGCATTTTGTCTCTTTTTCGTGTTAAATAAAACATATGGCGATAACCAAGCACTTTGTCTGAATTGCATAATTCTATGAATTTTTGTAAGTACTAAACCATGTCGCATTGCTTGTTTTAAATTAACATAATGACAAACGTAATTTTGTTTATCTTCTATAGTAGTTAACAATTTTGGTTGTTTACTGCCTGGCGGACATTTGTTTTGCGGTAAAAATGGCAACTCATTATCACAACTATGAAAATTTTGTGGATACATAATACCAACTTCTAAAATATAACTTATGGAAAAATCATCCTCTATAGACAGAACATCAAAAGCCTTTATTTTTTTAACTGACATCCATATAAACGAATCATAAGGCATGAATCTGGTCATGCTCCACCCATATAAATTTGTTGCATCGATATAAGCTAAACAAGAGGAAGGTTTGTCTATATCAAATTCATCTTCCAATAGATAATTATTAGCTTCTGCATGTCTCGTTATGCATGCAGTTATTCCACCTCCGATACCATTTTCTTTGAATAGATATTTGTCATATTCGTCAAATAATTCTAATTACATTTTTGTAATCTTTAACATAGCATCAAATGTCAAACCAGGAAGTGTAAAATAATAAGCACAGTCCAATCCATAATTGGATATAGACAAGTCTCTGAAATTTTAAAAAATATCACTTAACAATAATACATATATTTTAAGATAGAGATTGCTATATTCCCGTAAATTTCTACATTCAAAATGAATCCACACATCTTGCGCATATTTGTATTCAGCATCTGTGATATGACTAGATTCTAGTTTGGTATAAAAATCATATTTTGTTGGCAACTCAGTATCTTTTAATTTGTCCCAACAATCTGTATAATTATAAGGTTAAACACCTTTTCTTGTTATAAACGGTAAACCATTTACAGAAAAATGTTTATATGTATGTTTAAAGTTGTCTTTAGGCAAATTATTTGCTAATTTACTAAGACTTGTACTCATAAATTTATATGTGTCTATAAATCGTAATGCAATGTCATTAGTTGTGTTTTTTGAAAATGTTATATATTTTTCATTAGTGTTTGGTATTACATGAATTTCGTTTGAGTCACAACCTAATTGTCGTACAATAAAATGGCTATCATAATTTAAACTACCATGAATAAATATAGGTAAAATTTTTGATTTTGTCGTAATAAATTACAATTATTACCTAAAACAGACCTAAATTTACCAGTAATGTGACAATGGTCTCTTACTGCTGACTTAGTCATAGTAAATTCATCATTACAAGACTCACATTTAGTAGTTGTTTTAAATTTATGTTTTTCATCTTTATTTAATTTCCTCATTGGAATATTTATTTTATAAATTTCACCAATAATATTTGCAAGTGATATGAGATATGACATGAATTTTTTGGCTGCATCTAAACCCTGATATATGTATGGATCTGTGGGCAATTTATCTAAAATGTCTGGCGGTAAAGACGATGCATATTATCAAGAACTAAATATACACCAAATGACATTGGCTCGTGAATATTATTAATTATTACACGGTTACTAATCTGTTCATTTATTGGCTTCAACAAACATTCAAAATCTGCGTACACGGTGAAAGGTACTCTAAATTTATAATGGAAATTTTTGAATTTGAAAATATTATTTCCTTCTGTAGGCATTTTCAATGTTACTGCTTTTGTATTTTCACATGCTTTTAAATGATCTGATAAAAGTGAGACTTTAATTTTACCGCTATAATGTGTTTAACATCTTCTACAAAAAACTAATTTAGCCGTATGTTTATTTAGTTGATTGTTTATTAATCTTGAAAAATGTTTGTCAACATCAATAAATCATAATATTTTATCTTAATAGTTTTACTAATTCCTAATGGATACACTTCATTATCTTTATTTAAACCAAATACATTAATACTTATACCTGAATTTTTTTTTTCAAATTTACTAATCTGCTTTAAAGGTGTTGGAAAGTCAACACCTTGTAAATTAGACATATCCTTAATTTTAAAATATCTCTTGTTAATTAATTTACTATTTCACTTTCACCTGAACATGTATTCAAATCAAACAGATCTTTTATTGCATAGTTTTTCACAATTAAAACAGTCACAAAAATTACCAACGTACATAACATATTAGTAAATAGCATTGTATCCAATGTTAATATATTGTTACCCCAGCGCGTCACGCAAAGAACTGACACACATTTGAAAAATGAGTTTTAGCCATTTTGAAATTTAGATTTTGAAAGAGACACACTTAAGCTTTATAATCGATGTTATACGTCATAATATACATAGCAGCCATTTCGAAACAGTGTTGATTATCTTGAAAAATAGGTTAATCTCTTGTAAAGGTGACGAAAAAACAGAGGTCATCTTAAAATAATACAATCATCTGTTGCAAACGTCACACCAGCCATCTTGAATGACGCAGTTCTCTCACTCGTTCCCCTACCACACCACGACCTTCTCCTCATTCTGCTCACTCCCCTCCCTCCGCACTCTCCTCCTTCCAAACCACACTTTTCCCCCCACCACACTCTTTCCCACCACGCCCTTCCCCTACCACTGGCCACGCCCCTCGCGATAATACTATCTAAGCCACCCCCCTCGAGATACTCGCACCCTATACTACTCAAGACATTAACATTAAGCATTTCAAAAATAATAATAATTAAAAATTGGTCTTTGGAATTTTTGTTTTAAATTTAAACTAATATTTTACAGGTATTTACTGTTATTATTCATTAAAACGTCTTCTACTACTTAAACTGCCACTTTAAAAATGTTGGTAATTATAGACCAATATACCTTGAAAGAAGACCCCAATAAAATACTCGCATATGTTATTCTTTTCCAAAAACTTTGACTCTTTAACCAAAATTTTCTGCTATTATTCAATAGCATTTCTAATGTCATCGCGATAAAATTTTAATTGTTTATTCTTTATAAAGTATTGATACTTTGAGGTTCACCCGCCGCTGGGTGTATAATGTAGGGTTCAGTGGTTTTAATTGTGTCCGCAGGCTTTACCATCCAGTATATCATCACATAGATCCATACAGATATTATGGAGACATCTGAGGTTTTAGCAGTAAGACAATCAAAGGGGAAAAAATTGATTGAACCTAATTATGTATTATTCAGTTACAGGTATTTTCTGTTTGTAAATAATGGCCTTGTAATTAAAGTCCTCCGCATAATAGTTATAATTGTTTTCAAAATATTTCTTTGACCTCTAACTGTTTGTTACACGAATTTTATAAAATATTACGATATGATACTATTAAAAGTTCTATAAAAATTTGTTTATTACTTCTATTTTACAAATACCAATTCAAATTGTAACGATTAGTTACAATAAACCATTCACTATATATACATTACAACATAAAATAACAAACTATTTTAACCTTAAATTGAACAACAGAAAATTGACATAAAACTAAATAATTGGCTTACAAAAATTAGAATAATAATAAACAGTAAAAAATTACAGGATATATAATCAATAAATTTTAAAAAACTGGAAAACATTTGTAGTATATAATGTACTGAAATTCATTCAGCAGCCAATCAAAAAAGCATTTCAAAAATATACGATTTTCGTAAGAACGCAAATATCTAAAAACCAACATTACTGTCAAACTTGACCAAAAATATTAAAACATTCTTAATAAAAAACATATCTTGAGGTGAAAAGTAGAAAATGAGAAATTGTAAAATTCGGAACATTTAAAATAGATAAAAACTAAATGATATACCAAACGAACAATCAAAGATGAACTTAATGATGAGAATTATTTGAACCTAATAATCAAATTTGGCCTGCCTCTGTCCAGTGTAGTGGAAACAAGAAAATAAAACATTACCCCATGCGTCGCCTAATAACTTACACGCTCAATCACTTCATAGACATCGAAGTCTTTCAGAAAGCTTTTAAATGAAATTCCTATAGACCCTACATTGTATGTATAGCCATATACAGAAGATAATATATATATATATATATATATATATATATATATATATATATATATACATATATATATATATTTTTTTTTTAATCAACATAGGTTATTCAAATACAAGAATATTTATTAATTTATATTCAAATCATTTCGTTACTTTGGATGTACTCCAGATAGTAGCTATTCATCATATTTTTCCATCCGTGAAGGAATACGTATCAGCATATATATATTTTAATTCAATCCTGATAGTGTGGGTATGGTTTATATCAACGAAAAGCTTTGAATAATCATTAACAAACATAATTTATGTATTTAATTCACCTCAAATGGTCTTCATATATATATTTATTTATTTATTTATATATTGAAGAGTTATATTATATAGGGTTGATATCTTAGATGTTGAAATAAACCACACTTTCTCTGATTTCTTTAACGTAAAGTGATGAAATGGAAATATTTGTAAGTTTTGCTAATTGCCTGTCCCTGGCCTACTGATTCAGAGTATATAACAGTGATTGGTTGGCATTATGGTCACCAAACTGTAAATCAGTGTCAGACGGACAATAAATTACTTGGGCAACGCCCTCTCGACATAGATCATGCCCTACGTTACTCTCCTCAGTTTTTACTACTAAGGTGAAACCGCTTATTAGATGTGGGCAAATTGAAATGTTCTTAATATTTATACGTGTAGAAGAATAATTGTTTAAGAACTCAGTTTTACAGTTAAAATTGATTGGTTATGTTTTAGCTAGTGAAGATTTTTTATTTAACAAATTAAATTTGTATAAACAAATTAGTTGGTTGCGTATTTTAATTAGACCCGTTATATGTTTCTTTCACACAATAATGAAACAAGTTGAATATAAAAATGGATAGTTCGCTCCCGACTTAGGTTAGCAAAGAAAACTTTTATTTCAGTTACTTTTTTAAATAATTACATATATTATAAAGAAATAACATACTCTTTTGTGTTAAGAGAATTGTTCTACTAGTTAACCTATGAAATAAAATCAGTTGGTAATTGATATCTTCAATTATATATGATGTATATTTGTATACAACGTATATTTCAAGTCATATGGGAAGAAATAAATACAGGCTATAGCATAAAATATAAATAGTGTACGTTCTGGGTTGTGAGTTAAGGTAATAATTAAAGATGTACGTTACTAAAAACTAAAGAGGAAATAAAATGGATTAATTAGCTTACTATCCTCCTCTATCTAACTTTGCAAAAAAAAGCTATGGAGAAGGACCGTAACGCAATAGTGAAGTTAGTTACGAGAACTAACCAAAAATATATAGGGATAAAAATAAATATTAAAAATAAATATAAAAATAAATATTTTAAGTAAATCTGGAATTTACAGTTTGCAGTATGAAATATGTCCGATGAAATATATTGGACAAACTAAAAGGAACATACAAATCACAGCGAAAGAACATTGTTCCTATTATAAAATAAAATAGCCCTGAAACGTCAGCTATTACGAAGCATTTTTCAGATGAGAAACATATATATATAAAACTAAAAGTGTTAAAAAATGGAATAAATATTATTGTACGGGAAGCTCTATTTCTAATTAAAAATAATAATAAAATTGGTAATAATGAATTAGAACCAATTAAATATAATGGTAAATAAATTTAGTGTCAAATATCATATAAATTATCTAAATAACATAGATAATATTACAATATAATAATATTAAAGCTTCATCAACATTAAATATTATTGTATTAAAAATATGTTGTTTAATGTAAATATATTAGTAGTCGTAATTGGAAATTTGGCAATGCCTAGATTTGTTTCTTACTTTTGATAAAATATTAATTTTATGTAAATTCTTTTTTTAAAATTTTGTTCGTTATATATATATATATATATATATATATATATACATATATATATATATATATATATATATATATATATATATATATAGAGAGAGAGAGAGAGAGAGAGAGAGAGAGAGAACTTAGTCAAAATACAAATAAATAAAACAATTTTTAATCGTTTAATATTTCTGATGATGTTGGTTCTGTTAGCCAACGAAAAGCTTTGAATTGTAAATTAAATTATAATTCTTGTATTTGTATTTTGACTAAGTTCTTTAATAATACACAAGAATACATATTGCGATATTTATATATATATATATATATATATATATATATATATATATATATATATATATAAAACAAAAACGTATGAGACTAGAGAATAAATGGAGTTGATATCCAAACAGAACAATAGTTGGAAGAAATATGAAGCAAGTCCCACAAGAATATTTACTAAAAATACGGACAAAGTACTTAACCATTGTCCTATTACAAGTGTAGTCATAAAGGGGCTGTGGGAACCTTTAACAAAAGAAGACTCTAAATATTTTAATAAAAGAATTTCCAAGGTCCAAAATACCTGTGTTATAATAACACTGTACCGATAGAGAAATCTCTTTGTACAAGGGTGTAGGGATAATCAAATTAACTAAAATACGTAAGAGAGGAGAGGTGATGCGAGGTTGGAAAAGGAAGTGGTCTGTTAAGGGAGTCTTGGAGGAACTTCAGAAGAGGGCAGGCATATTGCGGGGACCAAGTGTCAGCAATGTTAATAAGGGGTAAAATTTGTTTATTAGAATTAAGGGAATGGTAATTTTTTATGTAAATTTTAAAGGTGCGATGTAAATGATTTAATACGAATTAGGAAATTAGGTTAGTTATGTGATAAAATGCAGCGAAACCGCTTTCAACGGTCAAGATTCCAGGAACTCAACAAACAAAAAGTACTTTTGTCTTACATTGAAAATAGCCAACAAAGCTTTATAAACCTAAGTAAATTAAATAAATTTAATCTCATCAGTATAAAATATCAATCTAGTTTTGTCACCACTTTGTAATTTATACTTGATCCATAATAACGACCCGATTGAAAAAGCAATTAACATTGTAATTGTTAAACTTTATTGTATTAAACCTAAAGCCTCAAGAGTTCATCTTTTTTTAGTAATTGTAACATTAGTTAAGCAACCAATCTTAACACTAAATAGTATAAAGGTAAATTGGTATAATGTATAATAATTAGGTGTCAGGAATAAATGTAAGAGATGTAAAATTTGATATTGGTGTTTATTATTTAGAAACCTGAAGGTGAGACTATAGGTGATAAGGTAAGTAAATATATAACCTAAAGGTAAAACTCATTTTAAATAACATAGGTTTTAAGTAACTCATTATATATATATATATATATATATATATATATATATATATATATATATACATATATATATATATACCTGATATATTTTAAACCTAATATCAGGGTTAGGTAGCCTAGTAAAAACCTGTTTAAAATGTAAACAGAAAACTATATCAATAAACGCAATAAAATATTTTTTAAAGTTTGTATTGGGTAAAGCGAATAACTTACTTTATCTACTATGTTAAGTAAATAGGGTTTTAAAAGTATTAATCAATAATAAAATTTCATAATAGATTTTATAAATGCACTATAGAAAATATTAAATAATTTTATACACGCACATTTACCTACCAAATATTTTTTTTTACATTTATCATGGTAATAACATCTTATTTGACTATAGTGTGGTGACACATACAACTACAGCTTTTACCTTTTTTAACCTAAACAAAATGAAATGATTATTACTCTTTCTTCAAGGGCCAAGTGATTTGTTGTCAGGGCAACAGTTTCTCCCAGCAAAAGGCTATCACATAAAAAGTCCATTCTCCCTGGTGAATTAAAATACAACCTGCAAGTTAGGGAGATCAAGAAGTAAAATAATGCAGTGTATTAATGTGTATTAAATAATAATTTCTTTGTAGAAACTATTGAAAGTAGTTTTTACTTTTTTGTAGTATGTGGTAAATTATGAAATCACTTAACAATACAGGATGATATTTTACCGTACAACACTATTAACTACTGGTCAACATACGGGTTAAATATATATTTTTTGTAGTAGATAGTGATTTTTAATATTTTTAGCTTACAATTTAATATTCATTTTGTATGTTCATTTGAAAGAACAATCGCAAAATTTTAGAACTGTACCATGATACAGTATGTTCAGTGTACCACGGGACACTAACTCACATACCATGAAACAACATATCTGTGAAAAATGTATTTCATCATCTGAACATGAAAAATATTTTTAGCTTCGTTGCTGTATTTTTTTAAACTTTATAAATATCCTTCATAGATATATTGTCAAATGTAACTCATCTATTTTATTAAAAATAAAATGTGTGTAAGTAAATGCTGAAAGTTGCTTTGTGCAAATATGTTTATCATTGTAGTGAATGAAGATTTATTATAAGATATTTTGCCATCGCCCATTTTCCAATTCCTTATAAATACTTGAACTATATAAATACAATGAAATAAATACTTGATTTTCCAATACTTTATTCGTGCTTAATACCTACATACTTGACTGATGTCACAAGTAGGTAAAAGTTTCCTACTTTAACGAAAATATGGATAATGTAAAGTATACTTAGTAAAACTGTTTTATGTAAATATTCTTATTCAGGTAGAGAAAAAGATTCAACTGTTAGATATGCTTAATGTATAGGATATTTTGGATTCGTTTCGTTCATCATTACTATATGCGCAAATATAACTACAGTAGTTACACATTTTGTTACACTTCTGTCCAAATGTTCAAAAATTATGCCAATCTCCTGGAAAATGGGAACAGTTTACCATTGTAGAATTACAAGATTCTTGAATCAAAAATCGCTTCCCTCAATAGCGTTTACCGCTACTACAGCTTTTCTCGTTTTATCTGTGTTACCAGGTGCCCTATTAACATTGACTTATTTTTTAATAATGTTACCTGCAACGAGATAGGGCACAAAGATATCTTCAACTCGGTAGAATTTCAATGTGTAAGGCCGAAATATGTTCCAAGTTAGGGGGAGGGGATATTTACAGGCTGGAAATAATCTTGATTGCCTACAGGTTAAAAGTAACTATAGACTTAATACAAAAATTATTTAAACTAACACAAAACAGACTATATGATAATTTTATTGGATTATTCATTTACTAATAACTAATACAACGGATGTAAAATGTTGCAAACCATCAGAGTAAGATTAAACCATCATCTAATAGTACCAAACAGCACAGAATTGAATGAATAAGATATCAGCTTACAGGACTACCTGCTCCTATTTTCTGCAACTAGTACCCCAACTGACAGACAGATGGCAGCAGAGATTAAAATTACGTTATCCCGCTCTTAGCGTGACACTTACCGTACTGTTTCATTTCACTATCTCCTGATTCTCCATGGAAAGAGCTTATGAGCTTGGTACATGGGCAATCAATCCCGTTTCCTTCACTCGCGGTAGGGATACTAACCGCATGCGCATGTGAGACGGAGGTAGCTCGGTAGAGGTTGGCTGCCACGAGGGCTGAGCGGGCTTTGGCGGCTCAGACCCAAGTTAAAAAAAAAAAAAAAATTATTGTCCTAGGGTACACTATGATCTATACACTGCATAGAATCCCATATATGTAATATTACATACATATTTGTGTAAAGGTAAGAAATTAATATAGCCTATTTGTATACCCACACACACACACACACACACACACACACACATATATATATATATATATATATATATATATATATATATATAGATATATATTGAATAAGGTTATATAATTTCTTGTAATATAGCTTATAAGTTTAAAATATTTCAACAACATATATTATTCGAAGCTTTTCGGCGATAAAACGGTACCAGCACCGGAAAAACAATTATCTTCTGTGTCTTAATTGATTTAGGGAAAATGCTAGTACTGTTTAATCAGCGAAAGGGTTTTAATAATATATGTTTTAAAACTGTTCTCGTTTCTTAAATATTTTAAATATATATAATATATATATATATATATATATATATATATATATATATATATATATATATATATATATATATATATATATATATATGTGTGTGTGTGTGTGTGTGTGTGTGTATGTGTGTGTGTGTCTGTGCGTGCGTATGTGTGTGTGTGTGTGTGTGTGTGTGTGTGTGTGTGTGTGTGTGTGTGTGTATGTGTGTGTGTGTGTATTTAATCAATAATATACTATTTAGAATTTTGTTCTACTTTCTAATCATTGTTAACAGGAAGTAATGGAATTGTTTGTACATCTTGTCAATTAAAATGATATAAATAAAGAAAAATAATACACCTGCAAACAATTCAGATAAAGCAATTAAATATATTTTCTGAATTATTTCAAGAAAATTTCTCGCAGTACGTTGTCTGAACGCATACAATTTCTGAACTAACCAATTAGTACTTCTAACAACTTATATGTAATACATATTTTTTAAAACTAATCTGTCTTTTTCATAAATATGCTTATTTTATTACATTCTTTGCATCTCCTTATATACATAGTAATTTTATGTGAATTACCTTCTAAAATAAATTTGACAAATATTTAACTATTATTAATGTAATAAATTATAAACAATATTTTTAGTGAAAGAGAACAAGGTCATAGATCATTAAAATGCTAAAACTTAAAAGTCATACAAAATACATAAACATAAATCCTTAATAATTGTGGGAAACTTTAATTAAAATTAAACTAGTTTGTTAACCTAGTTATTTGTAAATAACTCAATCGGTAAATAGTGGGCTTCCTTGCCCTTTTGTATATTGTAAACATATTTAGTACATAAATAAATAAGGTAGTAATTTTATTGTTAGGGAAAGTTTAGGCAGCAGATTAGTCATACCATTGCTTGCAGGAACATTAAAATAAGAGTAAAGTTTATAGCTTCCTTGAGACAAAACGTTGTCGACTGAAACAGACGGTCATCGTCTGTGTTAGGAACATTTGTTCCTTTAAGCTTAAGGTAATTACTCAAGTCACAAGTTTGTAGAAATCCTATTTTGCAAAGTTTCTGCATGAGACGTTTGTTGTTTGTAAGTACTAACAAGATCGAAGAGCATTTAAGAATATTAAAAATGAAACGAAATTCATTTGAGATAGAAATAAAATATAAAATATACTAAGAGTATAATAACAAAAATTAAAGAAATAACAGAAACCTATCTTATATTTTATAAATAAAATTTATTACCACAATAAACCTCTATAGACATTCTAAAGTGAATTTTGATTTCATAGCAATCATATTAAGAGGATAAGATTACAGAAAATAAATTATTACATTTATGAGAACGAGTTATTCTTGTAATAAACTTTTCTCAAGATGATTACTCTGAAATCTAAATATACATAAGGAATAATAATAAAAACCAATAATAATAATATGAATTTTATTTTACCAGCCTTAAATTATACAAACGCTATTTCTTTCTGAATTATTCTGTAGAGTTGTGTAGTGTTTAGAATAATGCAAGCTTTACTTGTACAGTTTATGACAACCTTTTACTTAGCCCATGTTTAAAAGAATAGTCCGTGTTTGTTATACAATGCAGAAGTAATTAAACCTTTGTGACAGTATTGCCTCAGGTATGATTACGCTACAACAGTTACCCATGTGTTAAGTCCTAGCGATTGTTCGATACTACAATGCCTAAACTGTGATGATAATGTTCTATTCTACCTTGATGTACAATCACACTGTACAAAACATTAATGCATTTAGTGCCGAAATGTGTGATGTGATTCTAATATATAACGTTCTTTGATCGTTGTAATGGATTTCTGAATATAAACAGATCTTATATTTATGTAATGATATTTCTGTTAGCCCAAAACCCGTGCAAGAATATATGTACATGCTACTTCTACACTACTGAATTTAATACAAGATTTTTTATGATTTATTTATTAAATGGTTGTTAAAAATTATGATTTTAAGTAATTAAACGTGATAAAGTTGTTATTCATTTTAATTTGTATCAATTGACACTCATTGTAGGCTACAATATTATACTTTACTGACAAGATTTTTTGAAAAAATAAATTGTAACAAATCATTCCGTTTTATAAACAAATGGTATTTTTAAATGCTATGGCATTTATCATTTAGTTTAAAGGCTTTTTAGGTAGCTTATATTCTATTAATCTGTTTTCCTTTTATACAAATTCGCCTATTTATATTTCGTACGGTAATAATGTATAAAAAAAAATAACCAACAATTTATTCTTAGAAGCCCACATTTAATCTATATTTCTTATTTAAAAATTAGTTCAATTTAAATTCAAGTAAACTTTCTGAGTACTTACAATTAATGCAAACAAAAAAAGGTAAATGAAAGATACAAATTTACATATTGTTCATTTACTCACTCACACGTGTTTCAATGGCAAAGTCTTCATCATCGATGAGCATTGATACTACAAACGCCAACATATAATGGCAGTCTTATATACTACATAAACCGACAATTAAATTACGATTATTATTAATACTTGTAAGATGGAGTTCGTAGTATCCTACTCACTGATGATGATGACTTTGTTATTGAAACGCGCCTGAGTAGGTTATGATTGTTGAGTTTGTGTATGGCTTTATTTGTTATTAACACAACCTTACAAAGTTAAGCTCAAAAAATATATGCTATAGTTAAATTCAGGTTTAGAGCCAAAGTATTCATAGCACATGTTATCGTTAATCATGATTTATTCAGGAAGCAAACTCAATAAGGCATAAATAACTTGTAACCGTCATAGATAACCGTAGATTTATGTTCAGCCATATATTACAGCCTCAAAATATAACTTAGTCTAGAAGACTTCTCTTCTTTACTGTTTTAAGTTATTTTTGTAATTTCTTGGATTTTCGATTTACAATTTGTATATATATATTAATTACACTGTAATAAAATATATTTGATCCATGTATATATTTTACTTATAAAACTGCAGTTTATACGTTTGTACGCTTAATTTAGGAACTACATTGTTGCGTTACTCGAAGATAAGGTATTAAGGTAGGTAGTATTGATACCACTATGCTATAATTCATAATTATTATAACAAAGGGATCGATAATTCCTTTTGGCGATAAAGGAATCTATCATGGTGCCTATAAGAATATAGTGAAATAACCTATCCCTACTTAACCCAGCCACCACCATGATTTTCAACTTATAAAATAAAAATCTACTATAGGGTTAGTGTCGACTCAATACAATTCACTGAACGCGAATGACCTAATAGTGCACAGATCCGATCCTATATTCTAAACGAAAATTATAAATTACACAACAAATTCAAGTCGTTCTATTGCAACAAATATGCTAAGCATTTTATAATATTACCTAAACTAATATTTCAATATGGCTTGATTCAGGTGGCGAAAAGGTTGTTACATGTCAAGAATGTATATTTATAATAAACATTATAATGTCGTTTGCATTACTGGACAAAGAAAACATGGTTATATGAATCTACCTTACACGTTTTCTACAACTTTAAGGATTGAAGCTTCCACAAACCTGGGTTTGTTTGTCACTTACTCCTTGTTGTAGGTGGTAATGCGGTGAATAGGAGAATAAATCAATTGTTATTTAAAATTTGTTGTATAATGTTGTTTAATTCGTATGTATAATTTTTACTACCAGATTGTATGAATTTTCGTAAACAAAATTTATAAATAGTAGTGATATCACTAAGTACCAATTACCACATTTAGTTTTAAAAATAATATAGTCAGAGAGTACATCAATTAATTTTAGAATAATTAGCATTTGTAAATAAACTGTTAAAATATAGTTCAATACACTTTTCTGCCTTCCCTAACTTTACAATAGCTTCTGTTCACGAGTTTAGGAATGACTCCATTTTTAAAACATAAATCGTACTGACTTAAATTAACCCCTTAAAGTTTCTTATTAATTAAAGAGAGTAGGATTTAAGTTTGTAAAATTTAGTAATTGCGAAACGCGTCTACAAAGGAAAATATAGTAAAGTTAGGAAAGACAGAAAAGTTTACTAAAATATAGGTATACAAATATCCCTAACAGAAAAGAAAATTAGTGTATTAATAATTTCATCTGATAGTAGTTGAGTCGTATTAGCTAATTTCTCCATCATTCTACAGAAAAAGTAAGTATATCTAGTGATATTTAAATACCTTTTTAATTGTACTTTACTAATTTTATAACAATTTCAGTCAACATTAGATCATTTATAATGAAGAATTAACCTAAAACTAATACATGAATATTTAACAACTAATGTTTGATAGCGGTTTCTTATAAAATATATAAACGTAATTTATTGTAGTGAATATTTTGACACGATTTATTATTAAAATTATTACCTATCTTCAGAAATGACCTAACATTCATATCTATAAAGTTGACTGAATAGCAGGTAATTGCCATGTTTCAAGAAGCCTAAATACACAAAATCAGGATGTAATTTTAAAACATATATTATTGTTTAATTTTTCCATTATTATTTGTATGTTTTCTACAGTATTTTTACATTTTCAAATATATAATAAACTTTTACAATATTACAATCTTTTCTTACGTAATCTACATTTAAAGGATATCATATGAATACTTTCCTCTTATTTAGGAAGCAAAAGGGATACAGGGATGATTCATGTAAGCACATTGTTGTGTCTCTTCCTGGAGGCACGTTTAAAATGAGTAATTTACCATAAACAATCCTTAATCAGACATTAAGCGCATTCCACATCTGAGAATTCAATCTAAAGCAATATCTCCTAAAAATATTTTGCTATTCACTTCACGAAACACAAAGGTACCACAATAAAATAATGGTGTAACAAACTCTATTAAAAAATATAACTTCATTCTAAACAATAAAAATTAAAATGACAATGCCGCATTTGTTGGTTTTATTAACCTAATCTTAGTCTATAAAGGTATTTTAAAATGATATCCACTTTTGTTTTCATATATTGAAATTAGTGAGATAATATTATAACAATTAACATAATAAAGCCTATGTAGGCTACTCACGAATATTTTGTACCACACATTTACATGAATTTTAATAATCCTCATAGTGATATCAAATATATGTTAAAATGGCAATAATGTAATTTTCAGTGCGGTCTATATTATTTCATTTTAAAATAAGTATATAGTATTAATAATGCTTCATGATGCTTATTATTATTCAGGATAGATCCTTTACTATCAATCTACCCATATCTTCAAATCTATGGGACGACCAAGGTCTGTATATTTTTGTTTTGACACCCTGTAGCACCAAAAACATTCCGTGAATTGTTTGATAATAATTGAAGAATAAGAAAAAATGTATTGTCTCATATTATCCTCTTTTACAATAAATGACTTCTCGACAAAAACAAAACAACCAAATACTGAATATACTAAAACTGGGGATAATTTGTTTATCATACTGTCATACATTTATAAACAAATTTAATACAAAAAATCAAAATACTAATATCAAAATAGCTTTCAAAACAACGAACTATAGCTCAACATACAACACAATAGCCCCTAAAAAGCTATGACCTGCAAGCAAAAGGTACATAGGGTACTGTCATCTGGAAACTTTCATAAATAAATACTAGGAAAACAAACTTATCTTTTTTCTAACCATATAATAAAAACCGGAAACATTTTGACAAACATCAATCAGGTGGATGATATTGGTACTAAACTTTATGAAAAAAGTTATTGAATTAGTAACTAAAGGTATAAGTTTGGACAATAAATATCTTTAAAACAAAGTAATTTCATATTAGAACTACAATATCAAATAACGTTGTTCTTAAAAAAATCAAATAGACTATATACATACGTAAGAATCAAACTATTATTTTTCGTGAATTATATTTTAAGTATTTTTTAAGGGTGTTTTTGCTTGGGAATGGTAAAATGGAGATCTAAATTATTATGGTTCCAAGTTGAAATCCTGCCTTTGTAAAATTTATTGCTGTGTAACGTGGGCCGACACAGTTCTATATGTAAATGCTGTTAAGTGAGATTAAAGCATGTAACGCTTTTGAATTTCGTGTAAATTCAACATGCAGTGGAACACGTAAAGTGAAAGCTCAATCCATTTAGTAATATTATTTACCTACACGCTGTAAAATATTTATCGGAAGTGTAGTAGGCTTACAACTTATTCAACTGCCGCTTTCTGTACCGTATTACAATAACTATGTATATACGTATTTAAATGTATCGAGTTAGAGATACATTTTTATATTAGTTACAAAATTTCATTTAAGGAGGATTTCTAGTGACGTCATTAAATCTGGGAGCTATCTGAGATTAACTTCTGAAGGACTATCTATTAGGCGTTTCTCAGTGACTTTTATAGCAACACACACATACCCATAATAATATATAAGTTATATTGAAAAATAATTAAAATCCATTCCTACTTACAACAAAAGTAAATATTTTAAAATATTTTATTTTATTAAATTACTACAAAGAATATCATCTATGAGTTAAATATTCTTGCCATGTAACGACATAGTTTTCCGGAGGACCTTAAAGACACAACATTGAAAAATGAGAACAGCTATCGCACATACCATACTGGGCGAAGTACCACTACTTGTCCTTCCTGTCGGATGACGGACAGTTGTTCGGGTGCACCCTTTCACGCATTTATCAATTACGTAACTAACTGAGAAGAAATCACACATAATTCAAAATAGTCACTATTACATCTTATATAATATCTTCGCCACGCGACGGAAGAAATAAAGAAAGAAAAATCTAAGACACGTAGAGCGTAACGAGAAATAATGTGTTATCTAAACCGAGCCTTGCTTAGAACTCACGAGAAACTACGTCACGTCGAAAGTGACGGGAGGGATATCGTTTTACCGACGTCTTGAATAGAACTGAACCTTGCAAGGGACAAAGGTTGGCCGATAAGGAGTCCCTCTCTGAAGCATTTACAATGGGTTTTAAATTAGAAAATTACGTAACATACCTGGGACCTTGAATCCTCCTAGGATTCAAAGAAAAATACAATATAAGCTACCCCAGCATGATAGAAAAAAAACAATAATTAACTATGAACAAAATGAGAGTTCTTTTCAAAAAACAAATATACACTAATAAAAATGAAAATTAGAAAATGAGAAATGTAGAAAAATAATAAGTTTATTCTGCATTAATGGTCAGGGGGAAAACCTTATGAGAAGATCGAGTTATAAGTCCTTGCTCTGTCTTGTGGTGAACAACTCGCACCACACCGTCTGTACCAGGGAACATATGTGTTCTCTTGCCAATGGCCAAGAGAGAGGCGGAGTAGGATGATCCGCTAGCACTAGGTCGCCCATACGCAAGTTGTCTGTCGTTTCCGTCCATTTCGTCCTCTACTGGAGAGTGTGAAGTTATTCCAGCTGCCACCTTTTCCACACACGTTGGTGAAAAGCATGGACGAGGTGCCAATGCTTAAGTTGATTAGTAGGGACTTCAGCCAGATTTCTTTCGGGTACGGCGACGAGTGAAGCTCCAATTAAAAAGTGTCCTGGGGTCAGAGCAGTGAGATCAGAAGGATCGCTAGACAAAGGTGTGAGTGGTCGAGAGTTGAGGATTGACTCGACTTGAGTTGTCAGAGTCATGAATTTGGAGATAGTTAGAACGTGTTCACCTATGACGCGACGCAAGTGATGTTTAGTGCTTTTAATTGCGCTTTCCCATAGCCCTTCTTGATGAGGTGCAGCAGGAGGATTGAAGTGGAAATTAACCCCACGTTGAAATGAAAATTCACAAACGAGATCTGGTCCTGAAGTCCTGAGTAGCGATCGCAGAGCATTGTCAGCTCCCATAAAGTTTGTTCCGCAGTCGGAATAGATGTGTTGACAAAGACCTCGTCTAGACACAAATTGAGTCAATGCTTCGATGAACGCGTCACAGAGATCAGTGACCACCTCAATGTGAACAGCTTTGGTGACAAGGCAAACAAAGACACAAATGTATGCTTTATTGTTCGAATAGAGCGTAGATTATGTGTTTTCAGAGTGAAAAAACTACAATAATAAATGCCTGTGTTGAGAAATGGGCGAGAAGGGGTCAGTCGAGGTTGAAGTACGTTTTCCATATGAGGATTCTTATTTTTAGGTCGGTGCTTAAAGCACACAGTACACTTGAAGATCCGTGCACGGATTACATTCCGAGCACACAATATCCACACCTCTTGTGCGAGAAGTAATTGAGTAAGTTGAACTCCAGAATGAAGGTACTTCCGATGATATAGATTAATCAAGGAGTCAACCACAGGGTGTGTCTTAGAAAAAATCACCGAATTTTGCGTCTCATAATGAAACTGTGCATATCCCAGTCTTCCACCAACTCGCAGGACGCCATCGCTATCGAGAAATGGTGTTAATCGTCGAAGCCTAGAAGATACCTTGTTAGGAGGGGTGTGTCCTAATGCTTTTAAATCTTCGATGAAGGAGGATGCCTGAAGTAATTTGAATATTCGGATTCTGGCTGGGTTTAACTCCCCAGTAGTGAGAGGTCCAACAGCTCTTCCTAAGTGACGAGAGTTGTGTATGAAACGCAACAAGTTCGCCATTACACGCTGCAACCGACTAAAACTAGAATATTTCCGCAGCAAGTCCCATTCTGAGTGAACAGTGGAGAGAAGAGATATAGGTGAAATAGGTTTATATTCCCCTTTGTCAATGAGTTTTATAGTCTGAAAATGAGATATAGGTCAGTTATCATGAGACTGTTCCATGAGGGTCCGTACCACCATAATTTATGTTGAGGTAGGTCTGAAGGAAGTAATCCACGTGACGCCCAGTCAGCGGGATTGTGTTTCCTCGATACGTGCCTCCAATAATGAGCAGGCAATAATCCTTGAACCTGCGCTACCCGATTGGCGACAAAGATTTTGTATCGATAAAGAAGTGTTTGTATCCATGTCAGTGTTACTGTCAAATCACACCATAGAAAAACAGAGGAAAATTCCATTTTTTTTGTTGTAAATAAAGATAATATACGCCACTATTTGGGCGAGTACATGAGCAGCACTTAGCTCCAAGCTAGGTACAGTGAGTTTTTTTCAGTGGGGCTACCCGTGTCTTCGATAATAGCTGCCTAATTACTACCGAGTTGTCGCTAATCTGACATCTTATGAAAATGACAGCAGCGTATTCACTCTCAGAAGCATCTGAGGAACCGTGTAACTCAATGTTAGGCGAGGAATTACAATATTTTTTAAACAATAGGAAGTCTTTGCAAATGTTTGCCACTGAGTTAGAAGTTCAGTTGGTAGAGATTGGTCCCCGTCCAACCCTTTTGTCCAGAGGAGCTGCATAAAACATTTTGCCCACATGACAACAGGCGAAAGGAAACCACAAGGGTCAAAAATTTGAGCGATAACGCTGAGCACTTGGCGTTTAGTTTTAGTGTTTCCAGGAAAATTCAAATGGTAAGTAAAAGCGTCCGAAGAGGATGACCAATGAAGACAGAGAATATTAAAATGAGGTTGTGCGGTATCCTGAAGAAACGTCGGTGTCTCTAGGCGTTCGTCTCGAAGATCCTATAATAGTTGATAAGGGTTAGTAGTCCATTTGCGCAATTCGAAGCCACCGTTAAATTTTCAAATGAAAGACCTCATCAATGGAATCACCACCCGCAATAATTTCGTCTACAAACGTTACCCCAGCAGCCTGAGGGAACGAAGCACTTTCATCGGAGGCGAGCTGATAAAGAGTTCGTATCGCCAGGTAAGGTGAACAACTAAGTCCATAGGTTACTGTGGTCAATTTATAAGTGGAAATAGGTTGATCAACATGGTTCCTCCATAGGATCAGCTGATAAGGATGATCATCAGGATGGACTTTGATCTGACGATACATCTGACGTATATCGCAGGTAAAAACCACATATGATAGCGAAACATGAGTAACAGATCACAAATGTTGGTCTGCATTTTTTGTCCTCTCCACAGGGTGTAGTTGAGAGAGAAACCGTTGGATGTTTTTGCAATGACATCAAAGACTGTTCGAAAGCGAGTAGTGGTGCTGGATTCCTTTAGAGCCCCATGATGAGGTAAAAAGTAGTGAGGTGAACTGAGCTGAGTGTTTTGGGCAAGTATCATGTGTCCAGAAGTCAAATAGTCAGACATGAATACTGCATAAAGTTGCTTGAAGCGAGGCCTAGAGTTGAATCACATATAACTCAAAATAGTCACTATTACATCTTAATAATATCTTCGCCACGCGGCGGGAGAAACAAAGAAAGAAAAATCTACGTCACGTAAGGCGTATCGGGAAATATGTGTGATCTAAACCGAGCCTTGCTTCAAACTCACGATAATCTACGTCACGTCGAGAGTGACGGGAGGGATGTCGTTTGATCGACATCTTGAATAGAACTGAACCTTGCAAGAGACAAAGATTGGCCGATAAGGAGGCCCTCTCTGAAGCATTTACAATGGGTTTTAAATTAGAAAAGTACGCAACAAATACAGT
This sequence comes from Prosapia bicincta, assembly GCA_036971475.1. Classification (NCBI taxonomy): domain Eukaryota; kingdom Metazoa; phylum Arthropoda; class Insecta; order Hemiptera; family Cercopidae; genus Prosapia; species Prosapia bicincta. The sequence goes on along the minus strand of JBAIZL010000002.1, from coordinate 207,678,751 downwards.
ACCAAAAGCTATGAGGTAAAACAGCTGTTATAAAAAATATCATTTACAATAAAATCAGTTGTTTTAATTAATTATATGCTATCACTTATTTCAACCCAAATAGAACGAGATTACAACATTGCATACTTTTAAGCGTTTTGCTTTAAAAACAAATTCATTTAATATAAAACTCATTATATAGTTATTATTTGAACAAAAATGTATTGACATCAAGGGTCATTCACTAAAAGTTGAGAAACATTTATTTGAGCTAGACAGGATGAATAAAAAGTATTTTATTAGCGATTGAAGTTTTGTGCAGGATATGTATAAAGAGTGTGAACTAATAGAAGGAATTTAATACAGAAAAAGTAATTGTAGGCATATTTTAATACGTTTGAAAAACTAATAATCATTGAAAGAAACTAAAAATAGCATGTGGATTAACCGTTAACGTATCCATTCTTGAAAAAGGATCATTAATCTGTTTCAACACAAGAACAATTTGCCATCTATTTGGAGAGTATAAAGCTTAGATTTCGAAAAGGTAGAGAAAATTACCATTCAATGATTTCGTAAAATAAACGTTTATTGGGATGATCTCAAAAAGTGTAGATATATTTTCCTAAAATATAGGAACCGCGATCAAGTCTGTCGTATCAGAGATCGATTGGTTAAGCCACATAAAGGGAATTAAACTCAACAATTACAACAACTGTGAGAATATAAGTCATAGGTGTTAACACAGACAAAAAAATATATATTGAAAACGATTACTCTAATAATAGCCTTACTTCTGTATGTTCGTTTAAGTGTGTGCATGCGCGTTTGTTTGTATGTGAGCTGTTCTATTATATTTAAGTGCCGCATACTGTAGTCTGACAGATATTGTTGAACAGATACCTCTATTTAAAAGGACTTACCTAAATATATAATTTAATAATTAATATAAATATAATTATCCTTAGGTTTTGAAGAGACATAAGGTTTATCTTTCTCTGATAATTTTAAAGATTATAATTTTTTATCTATATGAATATAAAACAACATTGTGTTTTTATAATGTTTACAAACAAAATATGTTTGTTTACATTTATATCTCTTTTTAGTCTATTTTTCTATTACAAAACAAAAATGGATTTGAAATTTGGGTTTAACTTAATTATTATTATGATTATCACTAATGACTAGGAATTTCTTTAGTTTCATGTTACACTTATTGAAGAACAATGTGTTCAGGAGAGACTATGGGGATTTATTTAGGTAAAAACAAAATTATAGTGCTCTACAGATTTATATCCCTGACATATGATGGGTAAGAAGTCAAACCGAACTGTAATGCACTGTTCCTATATAAAAGTAAATTACGGACCTAAAACTTTAAAGCATGTTTTCGTCATTTAAACTACTTTATAGAAATAATTAATTGCTACCAGATCGGTAAATGTGTGTAATACAAAAAAAAAAAAAATACAAATTTCGAAAAGTTTTGAATTGTTCAATATTAGCAACATACATATAGAGGTCCCTGGAAAGACAAAATATATTTGACTTCTAAATACAACTTCAAGTTTCACATCACATGCAGATAGAAAGTGATTCGATTATAAAAACCTCACTCGATGTGGGTTCTTCAATTAATTAAATACGTTACGTAATGCTTTGAAATTTCCTTCAAGATTTTAACCCTAGAAATGGAAAACGAGGGGTGGAGGAGGAAGAAGAATCGCATCTAACGACAGGGTGAAATATTTCATGAACCAAGGGTGGGTTCCGATTTATTTATAATCAGCGTAAGTGTTAGACTTCGAATAGAGCTGCGCGTCATGAATAAATTAGTCATAATTAGGGCAGCATTTAGCCGAATACGGAGTCGGTGTACAAACAGAATAGGTGAATTTAGTACTGTAAGCCCCTGTGTTATGTATTCAGCTAGAATGGATGTTTTCGCACAGCCACTTTCTATATGCTTCCAATGTATAATTGAAATGAAACAACAATTGCCAAAAGCAACGTTCAGCATTCTGAAGAATGGCGGCATAATTTACTGTCCCGTTAGCATTGTACGTTGATCTACATTCATTTATATGTTTGTAAAAAGTCTCTTATTGCAAAAGAACTTATTTACTTACTTACTAGCCATCGCCCACCCTTGGCTATTGAGCCATTTGGTGACGCGATGACCATTAGAGAGAAACTGCCGGGTATACTTCTTCTTCTTGAATGGAATGCTCAAGTGCCGGGCATGCAGCGAGATGTTCTGCGTCCATTGTAATGTAGTCGCACAGTTGATAATGTGGTGTTGGGAGAACCCTGTTTCGATTCAGAAGGGGCTGCCAGGTACTCATGGCCTGACTTCATGCGGAATGCAGCAACAGCAACAGCTCGAGGGAGATCGTTCCCAACAGGCCCAGTGGTGACAAGACTCTCCCATCCATCTGCCTCTTGGGATAAATTCTGTCGGACCCACTTCTCTGTTGCAGCACTTATTTGCAGTTTATAAGATTTTAAAGATGTTTGGCACCCAGGTTTCTGGAGTGTAGTCCCTTTCCTTGCTAGTTTGTCAGCTCTTTCGTTTCCGAAAATGTTGCTATGAAACTCAAGGAGTATTTTTTTAAATCAGTTTGTATTTAGAATAACTGTAGAGTGATGATAAATTATTGCTAGAAATTATATCCAGTTTTTATATAAAAATTGTTGTGATGAAATCCGTTAGAGACTATTAAGTTATATACTCACTTCAAAAAAATATTTCCTCTTTGAATATAGAATATTAAAGATTAGTAAAAAATAAAAAGTGAGACAGTTAAAAAACTTAAAATGGAAAACTAAAATTATATATATATATATATATATATATATATATATATATATATATATATATTAATATATATTCTGCTATATATACATATTCTGCTATAAAGCAGAATAAGTCACAAGATAATATACCGATGAAGACAATAACCATCGTCCAGAAACAGTGTACAGACCGAGAAAAAAGGATATAAAATTGTGCTGAAGTACGTAGGAGTATGGTTTGAACGAAAATGTATAGCAATAGAGTGTCAGTTTTTTGTTCATAACACAAATACAAATTATTAGAAATTTAATTGTTTATTAAAGTATAGTAAAGTAAGTTACTATCTATATGTGTATGCGTAGACCAAATAAAAGTATTATATTTGCTACTAATTGTCTATAGCATTTTAGTCTGAGTATAAGGAAACAGTTACTACATTTCCTAATAAAAAAAAAATCAATAATTACCGCTACATCACAAAAATTACAATGAATAAATATAAATAGGATGAACTGATATTATAATACCCTAAAACAATAATTAGGGGAAAATGATAGATATTTATAAATTTCAAGTTAGGGAATTTTGATGATGAAAAATCCTAACTAATCGTCTTAAACTGTTTTACACACTACAAAGATCAACTGTATTAGGGATCCTGAGATAGAAGAAACACATCTGAAAATAAAATATCTAACAAAAACCTAAACAAGATTTATTCAGTAACAAAAGTACAAAACTGTTTCTTTCAGGTAATATGGGAATAAATAATGATCCAGAAAATGTACTAAAGTATAAAGTGTATGGTTTTCAGGAAAATAAAATAAAAAAGAATATATTGTTGAAGCGATCATTGTACATACACCTGCTCAAATAAGGCTTGATCCGTATCAAGTATTATAAGCAATGATAAAGTGGAATGGAAATTTTATTTTTATAAGTATCTCGAAAATTATTATAAAATTTAATAAACAATTAGAGTTCCAGTAACTTGAAATATATTTACGGTATTTATAGTTTGTAATAATTTATTATTTTATCAGTGCTTTTGAAATGTACAATAAATGTTTCTGATTTTAAAATTAATAATCTCAAGATTACCTTAGAGGGGGAAAAATTAATATTCTTTTAGTATAGAATTACATCTTGTATTACTAACATCTAACAAATCATGCGCAAATGTATTAGTTCACACTGTTATCGACCTTCAATGCAGTTGGTAGCTACTTAAGGGTGTGTAATTCAGTTTGTTCTAACGTTTTGGCTTCTGGTTGCATACACCGTGTTACAAATAAAATTCAATGAACTCCATCCACCGTAATAGTAACTCATTTCAATATATTTCTATCCTCTTAGAACATCCACATAACCTCTAAATGAAAAAGAATACCGGAGCCTTACCGTATCACGTGTCAGTTTGTTCTAACGTTTTGGCTTCTGGTTGCATACACCGTGTTACAAATAAAATTCAATGAACTCCATCCACAGTAATAGTAACTCATTTCAATATATTTTTATCCTCTTAGAACATCCACATAACCTCTAAATGAAAAAGAATACCGGAGCCTTACCGTATCACGTGTCAGTTTGTTCTAACGTTTTGGCTTCTGGTTGCATACACCGTGTTACAAATAAAATTCAATGAACTCCATCCACCGTAATAGTAACTCATTTCAATATATTTTTATCCTCTTAGAACATCCACATAACCTCTAAATGAAAAAGAATACCGGAGCCTTACCGTATCACGTGTCAGTTTGTTCTAACGTTTTGGCTTCTGGTTGCATACACCGTGTTACAAATAAAATTCAATGAACTCCATCCACCGTAATAGTAACTCATTTCAATATATTTTTATCCTCTTAGAACATCCACATAACCTCTAAATGAAAAAGAATACCGGAGCCTTACCTTATCACGTGTCAGTTTGTTCCAACGTTTTTACTTCTGGTTACATATAACATGCTAAAAATAAATTATATCGAGCTTCAGCTAGCGTTGTAATGACTCACTTCCACATATTCGTATGCTGTTAGAAAATCCACATAACCTCTAAGTATAATAGACGTATTCTATACTTAATGGTCCTATAAATAACCGTTATATATATATATATATATATATATATATATATATATATATATATTACTAATTCTTGTACATACAGAACTATTATTACGTTATCTTTTGTTCCTATTATTTAATAAATATGGATATTATGTATTTTCGTGCAGTATTGATAGCTTACATGTAGTTTTTTTGGCCTAGACAGACTTCCTTTTACCGTGGTTCCCAAACAGATCTCCGTAAGGTAGCGAGTTTCAGAAAAATGTGGAAATAATACAATAGTAACAATTTTACTAAAAAATTGTAAAGTGAAAGATGTATAATATATATATATATATATATATATATATATATATATATATATATATATATATATAGCGTAGCGGATATAGAGTTTACCCGCAAACAATATCTTTAAAATTAAATCTGTTTATTGACGACATATATTGGATTATTGCAACAATTTGCAAATACCATTTAATACTTTGTTCAATAGACTATTATTTTTACGTTATTACATGATTTGTTGAGAGTGATCACAGTCAGCTTGTATACATAAGGGAGCGCGGCGTAGCATATTCTGACATACAGACTGGGACTCAGGAGTTGTAAAGGTGGGTATGACGATCGGGATTGAAATAGTCTATTTACGTTTTCGGATTGCTTGCCATTCTTTTATTTTTTAAAATTTCCTCATAAGTAATTTTCACAAGGAGACATATCTTTGATCGTGGCGCCCATAAACCTAAAGAGATAGTTTTCACATAGTAAAAACACTCCCCACACGAGGCGTGTAACAAGTCTTGTTGGTAAGAAGAATATTTAATTTTGCTTTATGCGAGTTGATAATAAATGTATTTGAAAATATCCATATAGATATAATTATAAACATTTTTAAATCTCGGCTTAGTTACGGGGCTACTTTAATGTGCGCCAACCTGTATATATAAATGATAAGTATGAATTTATATAAAAATATTCAATTCAAAATTTTATATTTGCATTCCCATGCTCGTTCATAGAACTACATTGAATACAAATTTTGGTCTTTGATTTGGGAAAAAATACTTGGGCTTAGAATAATTGAATTTGTTTATTATACAGCAGCAGTAAAGTGATTTGATCACTTTTTAAACATTTTTTTAATAATACAACCTATTGAAAATCCGAACTTTGAAAATGACTTTGATAAGTGTCCATCATGAGTAAATTGTAGACGTTCAAATGTTTATTGAAAATAATTAAATTTTAGCGAATCAAATGATACGTTTAACTTAATTACTTAAAAGGGAAGGAATGTAAGCTGCAAATCCAATTAGATTCATTCTAGAGAGCACAGAGCAGTCTCACGTTGTGTTAATCTCATTATAAAGTTACCTCTGTGGTTTTGTCGCTTTGAGTGTAACGTGTGGTGCTTTTTAAATATCTATGTAACGAACTTCGAATCTTTTGGAAAAATACTATACTTATAGTTACTAATGTTAATATATGTTTTTACTGGAAATCTTTATTATGTACAAATACAATTTTTTTAAAGAACTTACTCAGAGAATTGATTATAATATTAGTTACTAAACTATAAATAGTTGAATTAAATTGTCTATTAAACCTTTAAAATAAAATGTTAAAAAAACTTTATTAATTTTCTAACATTTAATTTCATCCGGTAATGTAATATCTTTCGTTAGCTTTCTCCGGTTTGTACTTTATCTCCATTCTTCATTAATTTTTCAACTCGCTTTTAGTTATTTAATAACCTCTGGACTCCTACATTGCCTTATTATTTATAATACGTTATATTAAAGCGCACACACAATTTAAAATTAATAATATTTATTTGAAGTTAAATATTTTAAAATAATTAAATTATTATTTAAAACATCATATAGTATTTTAATTTACATGCTTTGTTACGAGTGCAATATCATGGAATAACATCTTATCACTTCGCAGTTTACATTTTACCATAAAATATATATAGAATATGAATACAGATTTAAATAGAAGTATAAATAATCATGTCTCATATAAACGGTTTTTAGAATAGATAATATTAAAATATTTTTATAAAATTAAAGTAAATAAATCTAATACAAATAATTGGCTCTTCATTTGAAAAAGAATTTTGTTAAAATTTAAAAATGTTTAAAAACAACCAAAATTAAGCTCTGATTAAATATTATTTAAAAGAAAGGAAATTGTTGCTACTATTTGGGATTAAAAAACCTGAAAATAGCAATAAAACGTAAACATCAAATAGCATAATTAAAAATAGGAAAACAATTTTATTTCCGCTAATACACGTACGTATAACATTATATTTGGTATAATAATTGTAATGTTAATTAATTTCCTCACCTTTTAAATGCTAATTTTCATCCTATTATTGTGGATATCAAATTGTTGGGTCGAATGATGATAATTTTGTTAAATTATATAAGTTTATTTTTCTATTGGACTTATTGCATTTTTATTTTATACATGATTTTAGGATCATTGCTTGTTCCGTTTTTCTTGCTAGTTTTATTTTATTTTCCTGATAATTTTGATACTAAATATTAAGTACAGTCAATTGTATACAATCAAGTTGTATATTTATAAATAAAAGCTAGTTAAGTACGCAATAACTCAAAATGAATGTATATATATACATGAATGTATATATATATATATATATATATGTAGAATATCAAATAGATTTTCCTGAATAATTTTCAAGATTAAATAGTATACACTAATTACAGGAATAATTTATTGAATAAATTATAATTTATTAATAATAATAATAATGAGTGTATTATTCAATAAATTATTCCTGTAATTAGTGTATATTATTTAATCTTGAAAAAAAAAATATATATATATATATATATATATATATATATATATAAGGTATTTTATAGATATAAGATTTTAAAAATCAATTTTCGAAATCATTTCCTACCTGAAAACATGGATATAAACTTGCATGTAACATCTCTTGGTATATAAAGTAGTTCCTTAGTATTTTTATAAAGGAATTAAATATAACTTCTGATATCACACCCAGATACACAACGGTTTGCTGGTAAAGAAGTGTTCTTCAGTAACAATATTCCTCCTACAGCCTCTTAGCTACGCGGGTTACACAATATATAAAATAAGCCTAACCCTAATTAACTGTTGTTGTTTTAACCCATGTTAATCCTTACCCCCTCAAGTAACTGTTTATGCTTGAGGTTAGGTTAATTTTATGGGTCTGGTACGTCATTAGTTTCAGGATATAACGTTATCTATAGTATTAGAACTTTAGTTTTTATTTACAATGATTTCAATATATTATTATCAATCCTTGGTTTGAAACTAGTCTACGATGTAGTGTTTAGCTAATGATAATGCTAACCCAGATTTCTTAGATCTATTCAAGTTAATATTTATCATTATTATTTAAATTGGTAAGTGTTTGTGAGTCAGAATCAGATAAAATGTGTGGGGAAAAGTATAATTAAAGAAGATAACCTGTTTGAAGTAATTAAAACCTCATACATACATAGATTGACTAGTTATAAACCTAGAAACTTGACAAGTCACGTTTATAAATAACGGATTATTGATCAAGTTTTAATGACGTCTTTTGCCAGAGTAAAGAATATTTTTCTCTTTTTAGAAAAATTGTTTTTTCCTTTACAAACGTTTATTACAGAAACTGTAAATGGTGTTTAAAAAATGTTGCTAGTTTCAAATAAATTAAAATAAAAATTATAAAATTATAATAGTTTTGTAGAGAAAAAAAGTTACTAAATATATATCCTGTCATGAACAGGCCCATATAATGTAAGAAAACCTGAACACATCAAACAATCCTAAATACATAATATATATGTGCCAAAATTAAAATAAAAAGAGGAATTTATATGCATCTAAGAACAAATGTAGGGCTGTTACCAAATTACTTACTATCAAGTAACACACTTATCGTGGTATTTTGATTTTTACGTATATCTGTCAATATAACATATACTCCAATATTTAATTTACATGGCAATAAATAAATAAATAAGCGACGGCAAACTATCAAAAACAATATATTTTTTTAAAATATCTATGTCCTTGACGATAACCACTATGCTAATATTATTTACAGGAAACAAACATACAATAAATGTTAAACAATGAGGTAATCTCAATTATACAAGAGCTATAAAATGCACTTATCAGCAGAATGAAACGATATGGTAATAAAACTTTTAGAAAACATACAATGTGCATTTTCGATAAATGTTTTAGAAACTACTGTTAGTCCATCCAAACGTAGCGACTCGTTTAACCCTCTAAAGCCAATATAAGGTACTTAGTAACATTAAGGTTTAATGGAGCCTTCTAACTGTAAGGCTTACACAATACATAAACTAAGCCCAACCCTAATTAATTATAGGTTTATCGATTTTTCTAACAATTTATCTGCAAAAAAAAGTTCTATGACGTAATATTTTACTAATTTACAATTAAAGTGATTTAAATAGCGTAATTGCAAAATAAACAGTGTTTTTAATGTAAGGAAATTATTAGAAAAAAACACAATACCACGAAAATAATAAAAAATAACTGATATTACAAGTTACCAAAGATTAACGCATTACGTGCATTTCGATGACCATGTCTTCTTCGTCAGATTTTCTTATTACAAAATTATAATATAAAACACAATAGTTTACAAACTACACTGACCTAATTCAGATTTTGACAATATTTTTACTGCATATATTGTACCACGGTGCTCTTTATATTGTATCGTACTTTTTGGGCAATGTATATAATTTCTGAGAACAATATATTGCTTTACATTGGTTATTGTACCACAAATCTTCAAACGCTTATTTAGCATATATATTTGTACAGGACAGGACACAAACTTAGTTAACTTCGAATATATGCCTTCGGTACATTTAATAATCATATATCGTATACAAATTGGGTAATTTTGAGAACCCAACAGTCTTAGAATGATATATTATATACAATTAAATATTCACCTAATAAGTTTTACACTTAACTTATTAAATCTAATACATCGTAGTGGATTATTCTCTTAATATTATTTAATATTACTTGAAAATTGATGGATGATTTCTATGTTATTAAAATGAATAGGAAATCGATTAACTACAATTAGTTTTGTATTTTCTAATTGATTTTCTAACTCATATCTGATTTTAAAACTAACAATATTTAATTTGTTCTTATAGTCGTTCCCTTGAAGGTTCAAAGCCTCTTTCAAAGTAGAACTCGAACTTATCAAGTTGTTTCAAATGTTAAAATAAGGTATCATAAGCATAGGTACTACCACAATTTTAAAAATAACATTAATACCTCAAACATAGCCTAAATGCAAAGTTTACGTATATAAAGTAACTACTTCAAACAGTTTACTCTACATTTTGAAATGATAAAGTTTTATTATCACTACCTTAGACCTTTTTATGCAATAGAATTGCTTAAAAATAAAAATTGAGGAGTGAAATGTGGCCAGAGCCCAATAGTTCTATAATAAATAAAAATTACTTGTATAAACTTTGTTAAAACCTGAAGTTTAAAATGCGGATAAGGGTAACTTCCTCAAGCAGCGGGGGTTTAAGGATTAAACCGATTAAATTTTTCGTTAGTAATTATATGGGAAATTATATTTAAAAAAACACTCAAATTCAGTTAACCAAATATGTCTATATTGGTATTTAATATGTATCTATTAATTATTGTAATTGGAATGTTATAATTTTACATATATTGCAGTACATTTTTCTGCCTTTCCTACCATTACAAATTTCCAATTGTTCACGCTTTTCGTAATGATTCGAAAGGTTAATAATACTTATTTCAAATAAAGTACTATATTAGTTCTGAAAACGTAGTAATTCCGAAACGCGTCAAGCAAGATAAATATTACTGTTAGAAAAGGCACTAAAATTAAATCGAATGTGTATAAATATATCGAATGTGTATATATAAACAGAAGACAAGATAAGTGTTTTTTTATAAAACGTTTCATGTTATTAATTCGTTTTAAGAAGAATGGCTTTTCAACTTTTTTGGTCCCACGCTTTGCAGTATTTTATTGAACTTTAGCTGCTATATTTTAAATTTATATACGTCAAGATAATTTAAGTAACGACAAACATTCCACAAGGCCTAACAAAATACTCGTATATACAAATATATATATATATATATATATATATATATATATATATATATATATATATATATATATATATATGTGTGTGTGTGTGTGTGTGTGTGTGCTTTGACACTCCCAATCACAGTATAAAATGATGTACAACACAACAAAACTTTGATCTGTTTTGATTTAAATGAAACTATATGAAATGGGAGAGTACGTAAGATTGTTTTAATAGAGGTCAACTCTGTAAGAAGGTTATATGACATTGACAAGTTTTTATCAAATGATAATTTGTGTTTTTTCTTAAAACATTTTCAATTGTTTGTTTCGAACTATAGGATCATAAACATAAATTATGATAATGTTTGTTGGAAATAGTCTTTGTGTTCAAATGTGTTTATTAAGTCTTAAATACCAACAATGAAAATAAGGGATTTCATTCGAAAATGAAATGGTTGTTTTTTAAATTGTTTTAAATGAAGATGTTTAAAAATACCAAAAATATTGTGTGGAAAATTAATGTGGGGTTAAAGGGAAGAAGGGATTCAGGAAGGAATTATTTTAAACTAAAATTATATATCATATATTATTTTTCTTTGATAACAGGCAATATAAGTTGTTGTAAAATATTAATTTGTTTCTTAAAAGAGAAGGAAAATTATTTTGACTACTGGACAAATTTATTAATGAAGTAAAGAAAAGTAAAGTTGTTACAAACTGTGCTGTGATTTAAATTACATCTCAAGATAATGAGAAACTATAATTTAACTAACATGCACCAAGAACAGTGAATACATTTATTTCAACAAATTTCTTGTACAATCCTAAACCAAATGGTCACCAAGCCGTTTAATATATCTTAAAAAGAATCTATTCCCCGGGAACGAAAATCCAAAGGGTTGAATCTCATTGAGTTTGATTTTTATATATCGTCCAGTGACTGGTTCTCTGGCAGATTTTGGCAAGCGTAGCACAGGGCTCTACTCCAGGCCGGACAGTCTGGTTTCAAAATTATTACATAGTGACGGAGCTCAGAGGTTAGGTTGGGATGTTCGTGTGTGTGTGCTCGCGTGGTCGAGCCGCTCCGTCGCAATAATTAATTACATATTTTTTTATTATAAAAAACGAGATAAAAATTGCCAAACAAACCATTTATTTCAATTATTTAAGATAGAGAAAAATTCTTTATAATTATATCATTTCATTACTGATTACCAATAATTTGCTTTCGGAATATTTGACTCCCCACTACTGCGTTTAAATACTATAAATGAAGGAAATGTATTCTCGTCAGTATGACGTCATTTTATCCCTAGGGAATGTAAGGTTTATTTTATAATAGGTTTATAATAAAAGGTTTTATTTGTGAATTAAAACAAATGAGGTCAATGAATATAATGAAATTAAAATAGGTAGGGCCTATACTATCTTGTATAGTTTACAAATATATATATTTCCACTTATTATTTTACAGGACTGTTTCTTATAGAACAAAAACCAGTTCATTATGTTTTTTCTTGATTGTAAATACAAGAAATATGACAACATTATCCCTAATGTAAGATAATTCGCCATATTTAAATTTTTTCATGATCTAGATGAATAAATATAAAAATACGTGAGATCCAAATAATTGGAGAAGATGCGACATTCTCTAATTGTAAACAGTCCTCAAGCAATAAAACCGTTATTAATAACCACGCCATTCGATCAGAAGAGAGTGTTCGAATAAAACTTTGAAATGAAAACTTTGAAATCGGTTTATTGACTTCTAAAGGCCTAAAAATACATTTTTGGGTTTGCCTAATAACCCCACTTAACAACGGAGCAAGAGCTTATAGACCTTGGAGTTTAGAGGGATTTGCCTGACTTCAAGGACTACAAAAGACGGACATTTTATATTGTTTTTAGAATTTGGCAACAGAAGTCTTAGTTTTGTGCTTAGTTTATATATTTTAGCAAAATATAAAAGTGTTTTTTCAATGTCTAATATAAGATCACTCCTCTTATTTGTTAATAAAATATTAATAGTTTTTTATCCACTGAAGTTCAAATGAATTTTTTTTAAATCTTGGGGAATAGCACATCAAAAATATCAGTTAATACAGGTTTTTCAAATATTAATAAATTAAATAAATTTAGTTTTAATAATTAGCAGCTGCGCTCTGTTTTGACACTTTTTATTCTATTATATTCATATACACATTTATATTAATTCTTTTTATTGAATAAGATCAAACTAAAATTTTTTTTTTTGTTGGCCTCTATAGAAGTTGGTTTGAAATGTTTCTATTTTATTATTACTTGCTTTGTATTAAACACCAAACTTTATATTTAACTTATTATAGAAAAAAACTTTAGAAATACTATGCACAAGAAAGTACTTGCAGATAGATAGTTGATATATGTTTTTATGTGACGGTTATCATGAAGTCGACATATTCCGCTGAGCAGGATTGCAAAGACAAGTTTTATCGGAGACTAATTAGTCGTGGTAAGGATTTAAGTGAAACTTCATTAGGGAAAACTATTCTAATATCTGTAACAGTTAAATTTTTTCATTCTTGAATTTAAAAAAAACCCTAGTAATAGGACTTAACTGGAAAAGTGGTGAATATTGGCTTACACAATGGTCTAAAATTGGAATGAGTGCTAGGTGTGTAACAGGGTCATGACTCGTTGGCAATACCGTAAGTTATGTGAGACAAGGAACTACTCCCATTATGTAGGGCACTACTGAATCACGACCCAAAGGAAACTGAGGGTGTCAGATATGTAATGTACCTGTCTACTGCAAAGAGTTACCTGAAGCTAAAGTATTTCTTTGGTTGAGATGGGGAAAAAGTACAAAGCTATGATAATACTTGCAACGTATATCCGAGATCCAACCTTGATCAAGACCAAACCTTTATTGGCAGTATTGGTATGCCATCTCGAAATATATATGTTTTTTAAATAAGGATTTTTTTGTTTGGATTAATAAAACTATTAGCAATAGTAATAAATAGTGGGTTTTCACTTAGTACCATTCTATTTTAGCTAAGAGCTAAAACTGAATGTCAACACAACTGTATTTAAAATGATTACATTTAAACAAATATTTTAAAAGAATATCCCTTAGTCGCTAAATTTTAATAAAGCTTCTAGTTATTTTTTTAAAATTTTCGATAACTGTAAATATTTTGATAATAATATATTAGTTAAGCACATCGAATACCTTAAATTACGTTTATGGTAAAATTCAAGCTAAAGAAATAAAAATATCACCCAAAACATTATCAAATTGTTTAAATTTTGAAATATTTGGATATTCATAAGCAAGCTACAATCAAAGTTTTAAAGTAAACTGTAATAAAGGGATATGTAAATAATCTTGCAGTGTTTCGGTAAAGTAAAACATTGTTAGAAAGTTCTGTAGCATTTCTAAATATTCAACAGTAAAGTGTGTTTCCTCTAACACTTTCTAATCTCTACAATCCAGTTAGGAGAGAACTTTAGGATAAAACAGAACACACGCAATATAGAATATGTCTGGAACGTATAGAATTTCGGTTCACTGTTTGTTCTAAAATTGGAATATGTTCTTCGTATGGGCCAAAGTAATGACTCGTTGAGGATACTCGGAAGTTATATGAAGCAAAGAACTACTTCCATTAAGTAGGATATTATAGTATCACGGGCCACGGGAACCTGAAATCGACTAATATTAGAGCATGTCAGAAACTCAGCTAGCGTGTAGTCTACTGCGCTACTGCAAAGAGATGGCTGTGCACTAAGCTATTCCACTCTTAGCGATGAAGCTACGAGGACACTTATTTTTGTAAGAATCGAAAACCATAATTATTGCGTTAATAAAACTATTAGTATATATTAATTATTGGAGAATACTTATTAGACTTAGTAATACTTTATTAGAGAATTAAAATGGAATTTCCGATACAACTTTATTTAGTATATTAAAACTAGGAAAACATATTTAGCAAAATTATAAATATCCCTAGACGCGCTAAATTATTATACTGCTTTCAGTTTAGTTTCTATAAATTTCTTAACTTAAAATTATTAGATTACAATCAACCTGTATAGGAAAATCGAATAACTCTAAATGTTTTTTACTTTTAACTTCAAGCTAAAAAAAACACAAAATATTACCTTCGGTTAACAAAATTAAACATTATGATATTTGTTAAATTTTAAAATATTTGAATATTAATAATCAAGCTGCAATTCAATTTTAAATTAATAGGTTTGGTGTATTCGTGGAATATGTAAACAATCTTGCAGTATTTCTGTACAGTATGCCATTGCTAGAAAGATCAGTGGCATTCCTAAGTATTCATAATTACATTGTGTTTTCTCTGAGACTTTTTAATGTTTTCAATCTAGTAGGGGAGAACCTTAGAATAAAAAAAGCAATAGCTATAAATGTTAAACTTGAATAATTCTTTGTTATTACCCAACTTAAATGTTTTTTTTGTTTTCAAACTTTCATATCCTAACTTGGCACGTCGAACACGTATAACAATGCAAATGATCAAATATTATGTATAAAATATTAACGGAAACTCGTGTACAACGTTTGATAAAAGGAGTGCTTAAAGAATGTTGATTTTGGGCACTGTTTTTGTACGTGATATTTAAAATCACTTCTTATTAGACATGTATTTTTCAAAGAGAGAGAGAGTGCAAATCTTGACAATTGAAACATCTTACTAATGACTTTACACCTTCTCTATCTTTATCGTACAAAGTCCTGCATTTAATCTATTTATGCTATCTGCAGATCATTTCTTGTATAGTACTCATAGTTATACAGTGCGACCTAAATGTGGATATATTATTTACTAATATTTTAAAGCAGCAAAAAGTATTATAATTAAAAAAAAAATATATTACTTTTGTTGTCTACATTTCAAAGATAATAAAGTGTACTGAAACCTCTGATAAAGTTCACACTTTACGCTATCATTGAATTAAATGTAAACCTTTAAATGTTTTTGTATGCGGCACCAAAGTACCATATACTAACAACATATACTAATATATATTGTTAGGGAAGGTGTATATAAGCACATAATACAAATGTTTACATACACAAAATTCTGTGAAACTTAAGACAATGGATTTCACCAGCAATGATTTTAATTAAAAGGAAGCTGAATTTAGAGTTGTTTATTGAGTCTGTGATATTTCACATCCATTTGTCATTCAATGAATCGAATTTGCATTACGAGTGTTTCCCGGGTTGAACGTTTGCCGGTAAAACAAAAACCCTATTTATTTAACGTATAATACAGTTTAAAATTTATACCGAATACTCTAGTACCCGGTAGATACAAGGATATTGACTGCCTAAATAAATGAAAACAACTGCATTTTTTGAATTACTAACAATATTTACATTTTTTTAAAAATATAAATGAAGAGTAATTTAAAATTTCAATAACTGAAATGGTATTTTAATTACTTTTTTCCTTCATATTCAAGTTAATATAGTAAATAAAAATACGATATTTGGAACAAAATGACGCTGTGCATAAATAAATCTATAACGATAAAATAAACCTTTACAAATTTTATATTGTAACTATTATTTTTAAACTATTTTATATCTTTTGAGGCAAGGATGACATAACTAAATTTTTAATCTGAATCTTCAATTAGAGCGATTGGAAATCATGATTATAATTATGTATTTTAAAATAATATTTAAACAATAAGTTTATTCGTTATGTATAAAAAACTTTTCTAGTAAAAGAAGCTATCATGTGAAGAAAACGAAGAAAAGAATGAAGCAGCAAAATTGTAAATACCTTCCCCCTAGTATTATATTTGCAATGGGGCACCGTTATTGTTAAGTTAGAGCCCATAAATATTCCACTGCAAACTGATATTGCACGGTTTATGATATAGGGAGAAATCATTTTCGTTTATTCGTTGCTGAAAGTAACCTTTGCTGACCTGGAAATTCGACAAAAAATCAATAAAGGAAAATTAAAATGAGTTAGATAATTTAAACCTTTTAGGGGGTGTTTTTTGGCTCCTCTTATAAGAGGGTAAATATTTTGAAATAAACACTGACAACTGCATTGCTCAGGGTACGTATATAAATATTTTGAAACCTTTTTTATCTCATTTTATTATTTACTTTTTAAACCTCTAAGCAAAAACATTGAAGATAGTATACACGTATATCTAAGATACACTCTAATTAATAGAGATGAAACTGGCGGTTAGTGATTGATGGAGAATAAAATAAACTTATAGGAGAGTTGCCGAAATAGAACCACTTTTATCTAATTTTTTTTTATATACTAATTACCTTTAAACATGGTATGACTCCCAACGCATAAGAATATATAACGCTATTTTAGAAAACTGTAAATATATTTTCAGCCCTTCGTGGGTATTACTACCTTTTAATTAAATATATACAATTGAAAGCTTTACACTAGTTCAATGGAGGAAACTGAAACTTTCCTAAATTGAACCACAAATGTCCTAAATTAAACCCGTTACATAAATTCAAAGGAATTAATAATATAATTACATGCAATGATTTAAGATGAGGTGTGTTTATTTAAAAGTAGAAATATGTCAAAATAGCTTAAAATAAGTCAACTTATTGTCAATCTGTAGACCTACAAAAATACACTTTTGTTTTTGGTGGAACTCCAGAGAAAATGTTATGTGCCCACTGGCGTTACTTCATACATTGCGTTAAGGTTTATATTGAGTTTACGCCAAATATAAAACTATACCAGTAATCATCTTTAGAGCTGGCTACTCTATTTTTTTGAATGTTGTCCTTTACTCAAAAGACTCTTTGTATTTTTCCTTCAGTTGTTTCTCCTTCGCCCTTATCAGGTTTTGATTGTTTAGATAACTTGATAGTGTGCTCGATTTTTGAGCTCCTTTCCTTTCTACTCCTGCATATGATATTAAATGATTTAGCTATTTAACGAAAATTCTGAATTAATACACCCTGTCTCTAATATGTCAAATCAATTCCCAGGTAACGCATCCACTCTCAGGTAGCGTCAAAAATACGAAAAATATACGTCTATGTATATAAACGATTCCAAAATTGACCCGGTTCAATTTTGGCAACTTGAGGTGGCTCAAAATAGCCAACGGTGAATTCAAAAAATAATCGATTCCTAGTTTTACTCAAGACTCAGCAAAATCATATATTACGTACTAAAATGTTTATTTTATTGTCAAAAACATAGCCTTTATTGTTTGTTTTATAGCCAAAATCCTAAAACACGAACTTACATTGGAAAATAAATACACCATAAAACATTCAATTGAATTAACGGAAATACTAAAAACAATAAACATAACAAAAAACACCAAATTTATATTATTTGATATCACAAACATGTACTATAATATACCAATTAACGAAACCATCCAAATAATAAAAAACAAATTAACTGACCTTAACACCTGACCCAAATACACAAACCAAATCACAAAATGCCTAAAGACCATACTAAACCAAAACTATTTCATATTCAATAATAAAATATATAAACAAACAGACGGCTTAGCAATGGTATCACCACTATCAAGTATAGTATCAGAAATTTACCTCCAAAAACTTGACGAATTAATCACACAAACCATAAAAACACACGATCCCAACGGACATTGGATACGATATATCGATGATGGATTACACATCTCACAAAATAAAGCAATAAATAATAGCGTCATTCTAAATGAAATCAATAACTTACACCCTAACATACAATTCACCATGGAGGAAGAAATAAAAAATAAAATAAAATATCTAGACCTAACAATAACCAGAAATACAAATAACATTGAATATTCTATTTATAGGAAACCCACAGAAACCATTAATACAATACCAAACCACTCCAACAATCCCCCACAACATAAAATGGCTGCTTACAACTGACTTTTATACAGGATGCTAAAATTGCCTCTAAATAATGAAGAAAAAACCAAAGAAAAGCAAATAATATATCAAATAGCCCAAAAAATACACAAACAAAAACTATACAATACAATACAAAAACTATAGATAAATTAGAATTTAAAATATTAAATAAATTAAAACAACCTAAAATCGAACCACAAACAACAAAATGGGCTACATTCACATACACAGGATACAACATAAAAGGAATAACTAAAACACTAAAAAATAATAATATTAACATAGCCTACAAAAACACAGGAAACATAATCAACAAAATAAACCAACCAGAAGAAATATGTCCCACACTTGATAACGGAATATATAAAATCGAATGCCCAGACTGTAATAAAATTTACATAGGCCAAACAAAAAAGAAATTAAAATACAACAGATATCAAGAACACCTCAATGCATACATCAAACCTGAAATTTATAATTCAAACTTAGCCACACACGCAATCAAAAACAAACACACATTCCCCACATTAAAAAACGTACACCTAGTAAAAAAAGGTCCCAAAAGGCCTGAAAATGATCTGGGAACAACTAGAAATTTATAAAAATAAAAATAACATCATCAACGAACAGATACAAATAAAATAAAAAAACGATAAATTATTCAATCTAATAGACAATATTAATATTAACCCCAAAACGAACGTTAAAAACTCGCACAGTGCAGTGTATCTAAAAATAGAAGTTAACAGTGCAACAAGGTCAACGGAAAATTCCATGCAGCTGGCAATCCAAAACACTGTTCAGTATGCTTGAGGATGGAGACACTAACCAGTCTTTGAAAGTACTAGCATAAATACCAAGTAAGATTCTTGTTTAAGTACATAGGTGAAAGTGATATATATATATATATATATATATATATATGTGTGTGTGTGTGTGTGTGTGTGTGTGTGTGTGCGTGTGTGTGTGTGTGTGTGTGTTTATGTGTGTGTGTGTGTGTGTCTGTGTGTGCATGATTAGGTATAAATTAACAACGAAGTAGTAACATCTAGTTACTCCTGTCAATCATTTGGAAAAAAATAACTACTTTCAGCCTTGTTAGGGAATAAAATAATAGCCTTTTCTTCCAAAATATCAATAAATAAAATACATATTTGTTTTATTAAAAACCTTATTATAAATATAAATAAATATTTGCACGTGTAATACGAGTATTGCACAAACATGCGTAATGTTTAGTAAATACTATAAATATAAATATACTATAAATAAATTTATTGTACCCACTGTCTAAATACATATGCATATTGTTTGAGCTATTTAAAGATAAAAGTTGTTGGTTAGTTATTGTTTTCATACTCAATATATATATATAGATTCAGGTTTTTCTCATACGTGATTTAGAAGCTATGTTGTCAATAGTAGGAGAACTAATACACAATCGCAACTGCAATCATTCATATAGTTGCAGTTGTGGTTGTTTTTTTTCTCAATGTTGATGATGTCTCACTGAAACGCGTGTGAGTAAATTTGTATACAGTTGTTTATTATAATTGTTATTAATCATCATTTCACTATAGCAACCGCCCTTGAAATTGGTAAATACATTTAAAATAATCAATAAAGTTAAGAAATAGTTCTGCATTTATGTTACAAAGATAAGCATTTGCAAAGTTAGAACTTTACTTTATGTCATGACTTTCTGTTTTCGTTTTAGAACGCAGATACATTTATTGTTACCATAAATAACGTTTTGAGACCCTGCTACTGATATCTTTATATCCTTATGCTTTATATCTCGCCAGCGCCATGAATACATGGGAAACGTAATTTATGTTTATAACCTTACAGAGATATCTACAGTTACACAACCTAAAATATAATCGGTCTTTAAGTTATACATTTCATTGAAATTCGTAACCTAACCGCAAAATAAGAGGTTACTATCCTAAATTTCAAAACGTTGCGGCCCGTTTAATGTATGTAGCATTTGCTTCTGTAGACGAGTCTCGCTACTTTTTTAAATTGTTTAAATTTTTTGAAAACAAAATATATATTTACATTGTCTTTATAAAACGGTATTACACAGGTGTGTGTATGAGTAATGGAAACACTAAGGTAAGAAAACCGCGTAAATATTGAAGTTTCCTCTAACATCGTACATTCACATCGTAATTTATAGTTATAAGCTTAAAGGATAATCTGTATCTACACAATTGAAAATATATCTTAACCGGTCCTTATGTCATAAATTTCATTTAAATTTGTATCCCAACTGCAAAACTATAGGTTAATATCCGACAATAAAAATTTTGGAAAAAGCCCCAATACCACAAAAATAATTAAAAAAACCCTATGATACAAGTTACCTAGCATTAAACACTTATGTACATTTCGAAGAACATATCATCTTCATCAGAGGATCTTATTACAAATTATAATCCAGGATACAATAAATTACAAACTAGGCTGACATTGTAACTTGCCTAAAAAGTCAGTTTAGTTTGTAATTCATTGTATTGTAGATTATAATTTTCTAATAATTTTATTTTTACCAACCTTTTGTTAAAAGAGTACAATTTAATTTTGAAATTATTATAATAATTAGCCTTAACAAGTACATCTGGTATTCACTCAATTGAAGGGGACACAACTGTTCTCTTCTAAATACTATTACACACTAAAGCTACACTGTCCTAGAAGCTGCATAATATAAAGTCTGCATATACAGAAATCCACTCTAGGTAGTAATAAATTTAGCTAAGTATACATTACTACATTACATATTCACATTACTCCTCTGTCCCTGAATAAACCTTGGGGGGGACGATGTTTCAACCTCTGTTGGAGTTTTCTTTATTATCTTGGTGGAAAATCTTTTACAAATTTTCGGTAATAGCCAAGTAATCCTATAAATCCTTTAATCTGCTGGGCAGTTTTTGGAACAGGATAATTTTTCATTATTTGAATTTTGTCAGAATTCGGTCTAACTCCATTTGGCGTCACTATAAGACCTAGGTAAGCTATTCTTATTCTCAGATATCCGCCTTATCTATTTGTCATTTGAAGTTAGCGTTTCGAAATCTATCAAAGACTTATCTAATTCTTATAAAGTGGTCCAATTTAAATTAGAGGAGTAGATAATGATGTCACCGATGTACACTAAGCAAGATTCATTTTCTATCCCACGCAAAATGCTGTTAATCACTCTTCGGAATGTATGCGGACATTTTTCAATCTGGATGGGATTCTGAGAAACTATTAGTGGCTGTTTCTGTTGAGAAAACAGTTTTATTTTCGCCATCTGGATGCATCTCTACTTGATGGAAACCAGAGTGTGGTAAAATATTAGAACCTTCCAAACGAAACCCAAATGTCTCATATTTTCGGTAATGGGAACTTATCGTCTATTCTCCTACCACTGAGGCAAAGCATAATAAGCGTATAACAAAATCAGAGTTGAATATTTATTGCGTCAGTTAAAAGATGATTGACAGTATACGCAAAACAACATGTATTTCTCACACCTTTTACTTCACATTACAATATACAGAGTTAATTCAAACGAGAAGTGTCTGAAATATGCTTATAACTTTGTATCACCTCTCAATGCAAATTTCATCACACCCTCTCATAGGCAGAGCAAGTGAAAGGTCAAGATTCGTACTCTACGAGTATAAGTGGCCATTAGAATACCCGAGTACATGGCTAAAATAGGGTAAATAGACGGATCTCTATCCGTACCTTGATCTTCAAGTCTACATTGATTGTTTATTAATAAACATATGAGATACAGTGAGCATAAATTCGTATATAACGTATTTGGTACATTACATGCTCTACACAAGTCACATTCGGACGCTTCTGCACCTTAACTCTCGTGCTAGATAAGCATTACTCTTGCACTACTTGCATTACTTTAAAATTAGTTTTGCAGCTGAAACTCTTGTTGACAATCATTTTTACAAATATGCTCTTATCTTTATTATTTTAGAAGCTTTTTTTTAAAATTTAATAGTGATGAAGATTACACATTAAAGGTGGACATATGTGAGCTATTTGTGTCTGACTTGAAGTTCTTAACCAATCATGAATTTCTTTCAGCGTTGGACATTTTGTTAAAATATGGTCTTGAACGGTATCTTTATTTTATTGTAAAAGCAGAAATAATGATTCTGTTGTTATTCAAAATATTGATAACTTAATGTTGTCAGAGGAAAGTTTACAATATGCCATTAGTTTAAAGTGTGGTATACACGACAATTTGTCAACCCTCCACGATAACACGTATATTTTGTAATATGATACTTAGAATGGTGGTTTAACCAAGTATCTATTACATTTTACGGTCCATAACATTTATTGCAAATGGTGTGTTGAAGCGACATTAGCTTTTAGCGTACAGACTTTCAATGTTGGCAAAAACCTACTTGAAACAACAATATATGAGTAAATTATAGGCATGATCTTAAACACCCTATGAAATACTTATTTTAAGTAACTTAAGTTTCAAATAAAAGGTATAACTTCATGGAATAATTTGTATATGTGACTGTAATAAATGGTGTCATTTAGTAATTATTATTTTAAAAACTCTACCACTTTTAAATTGAATATTATAAAATACCTAAATATAATACCTTCAGTATGGGTTATGAGATAGACAGAGCACAAAGTAGAAATGAGTCGGTCAAACCTTACTCCAGAGGGGAAGTGCGTGTAGCGTTACGCTTCAAACACTCATTAATAACAGGAGTTATAGTTACTCACTTATATAACATGACACTAACGTAAGCCATAAAATCATTGGAGGATATTTTATATAACGATTATTAAGAAACCTAAATAAACGAAAGTCATACCATAAATAAATGTTTGTTCTACACAAATATTCTTTGTAAAAATTACTATTTAATTATTTTAAATTACTTTAATTATAAGGTGAAACGATTTTCTCAATATCTACACAAGTATAAAAATGAAAACGACTATGCATATTACTTTCATTTTTACACTTTTACATCAGTTAGTTTTTGATTTAATCTTTATAATTTATTATCAATGTTATCGAGCTCGTATTATTTGTACTAATATAAATGATGACGTCTATACACTTTTTATGTAGAAATTCCTAACATACCCATCTTCACCTTCCTTAGGAATATTTGCATATATTTTAGTATATTTTTCCGCCTTTCCTAGCATAACAGTATTTTGCTTTGTTTTGTAACAAGGATAACAAACAAAAATGCTAGTAAACGCTGAAAAATTTACAAGAAAAAGTTATGCGTAGAATAAAAATTCAGTTATATCATTGCAGATAGTATAGTAGATAGAAGGTAAATTAAATGTAAAGGGTTGATAAAAGAGCCATTATAAATAACATAATAAAGTGTTTTGTCACTTTATAGCAGCTACTGCTTGCTTTCCTAACGTTGCATATACAGACTAACATTTAACTTACACAAAATATTTACGATCGTAATTAACTAATTAATAAACGGAGCATATATTGCGTACTTACTCTCCTCATAAAAAAGTAATAAAGTGAAGCTATTACGTAGGATGGTTCTTCATTGCCATTCATAGTAAAGTAGTTTTCTGGATCACGTTTAGCTTAACTCTCAGTAAATTAATTTCCTTATAATTATTGGAAATATTTTCTTAGTCAAAGCTGTTATATAAAATCTTTCAGTAATATAGGTATCATTATTAGAAAATAATAATAAACAAGTAATAGTAAGATAACTTAACAAATTAGAGGTTTGACGATTAAATCCCTTTATTAGTATTTCAATATTTCGTATAGTCTCTATTTCAACTGTGTATTCTCAATGAATTATACTCGAGAGATAATAATAATAATAATAAATGTAAAATAATGATTAGGATATAATGTCTTTGTGAAATACCGTAGCCTAGATCAAGACATTTATTAATTGTTGTTTAAACATCATGGAGGTAAATATGAGGTAATAGTTCAAATCTAAATTAAATATCATAGAATAATTACGATATCTTCAGAGCACAATCGTGAGGATATTGTGACTATATAAATACAACTAGAGTTGTTCCTTTTATTATATGTGGTAAAATCAATATATTGTGGTACTAAGCTTTTGCTTGGTACATAATAGTTGTATTGAGCAAATAAGTACTTAAATGTGACTAGAAACTATGTGTACTACTGGCATAATCAAAAGTCATGTGAATTTACAACTAACGATTTCACAGTAAGTTTACATCGCTTCCCAAAACAACAACGTTATTTAAACAACACTCCACTTTCACTTACTATTGTTGTTTATTAGAACTAATATTGCACATTTATTAGATCTTCCAAAATATATTCATAAAGGTAATAGCGCGTTTAATATACTATTTACATTCTATGTCGAAGTAGCTTTCTCTTCGTAATAAATACTGTATCGGAATGGAATAATTTTATGTCAAGTTTTATAAATATAATTATGCTAAAATTATTGTCCATTTATTAAATATTCTTTTGTTGTTGTATTTACGTAAACAATTTTATCTTAGTAAATGGGAAATTTACGTCATATCTATTTGTTATCAATGTCGTATCATCCTTATACATAAAAAGCTAAGACTTCTACACTATTTTGCATCTTGCTTAAGATATTTTTCGTTTTGACCTTGTCTAATCCGCAGTATAACTTGTATCTGGACAGTTCTCCGATCTGATTGTAACAGTTATAAATACTTGGTTCATGAGAACAAAATTCAAACGCCCTTTTTTTATGTTATACTTTTTGTTGAATATATATGGTGTTCAATGATGTGTAATTACCTTCGGGTTTATTGTGAATATTTTCATAAACATTTAGCAATATCACAAGTTGTTATACACCTTGATTTGACCGTTATCAGAATGTTTATATATGCAATGCTAAACATTAGACATAGATTTTTTAGTTTCGTAAAGTTATTTTATGTAATGAATATCTATTTGTGGAAATATGTAAACTGTTGACACTCATCTACTAGGAAATAATAAATACAAAAGGTTATATTAATTAGAAAATTATATTAAATTAATTTGCATTTTTGTTGTATATAAGTTTGTGTCTTCTGTATTGAGTTATATTTAAAAATCTCTCCCTAGATCCTTGGGATAAATGATTATTCTTTCCTTTCATGATTTTATTTATGAATGAAAATAAATACCGGACAGGTCGTCAGGTGAAGTTTATAGGAACCAGGCTTTACACAAATGTTCACTGACAATAAAGGTGAGCAAAACAGGCTTTTCGAGATATTTAACGAGAGAATCAAATGCCGAAAGGTAAGAATATTTTTTAGCAGGTTGATAAACAATCGAAAACACACCAGCTATTCTACAAAGTTACAGAATTGTTTTAGATTCCCATTATTTGTAGAAAAACCAAAACGTTAGCTACTACTTATTATACTGTATATTTTTTTTACGATTATTTAGGTCAATATTTCATTTAACATTATAGCAACAACTATTTTATATATTGTTCAAATTAAACCACAGTAGAACATAGCTCGTCATCATAATACGTTTTGTGTTTGACTTTGTTTTGTCGAAACAACTATAAATTTATTATGGATAACATTTTAAGTAATTGCTTAGATATATTTATTATTTCCAAATATTATTGAACGTTTTTTAACTTAAGACTATTTTCGAGGATGATTCAAAAATGTATTGTTGGTTCTGCATTTAATTTTATCATGGCTACTACGCGTTTATTACTTGAGTTCTAGTTGTTACTCCCATCTAACGTTTTCGTAATTAAAGTATAAGCGTATTCTTCATTAATTATAATATTACCCTCACTTAGTGGTAAATCTAACAATATTATCTTTACGTAGTAGCAAGTTCTACACATGTATTAATTGAGTGAAAGTCATGGAAATTATTTGTGATGGTTTTTAACATTATTAATATTTCCTGCTGTTTCTAACTGTATGTCACCATTTTGTAGTGATTTCTGATTTTAGGATAGATAATTTTTCCTAACATTTCTCATATAATTTAAACCAGTTTTCTTAGGAGGAAAATTTACACTATATTTTAGGGTGTCACAATCTTGGCTTAGTATGTAGGTTGAATTTATTATGACTTAAGTAAGTTTTCATTACAATAACTAGTTTTTTTTTACGTTGCACGTTGAAGCTATTGAAGATCGATAGATGTAACACTACTATAAACTCAATTGACCATTAAGTAGCATTTGAGCAATTGACCATTTGCAGACGAGCAAATGACAATTCACTCTTTAGAAACCATATTTTTACAGAAAGAAGATATAAAGATTCAGAAATATACATCTGTGACCGCATCATCTAATGCATTGAAGACTTTGCTTTCGCCGAAGCATTTTCTTAGTAAGATTAGATTTTATTCTCTTAGTAATTATTAGATTTTGTTTCAAAGTAACTTTACTCAAACATGTACACACACACACACACGAGCACACACAGACACTCACAAAGACACTCACTCACACACACACTGCGACGGGCAGTATTCTCTTAGAATATATACCGCAAAAAGATAAAATTTAAAACATAAGGAGTTTAAATTTCTTTTATATAAAACAAACCAAGCCACCATAAGAGGGGTTAAAAACTTTAATTTAAGGCCGTTTGCAAGGGGAAGATGGTCAAAATCGACCTAGAGCTACCATCGACTTTTCCAGAGATAAAGCGAGACGAGAAAAATCAATAACAAAGTATAAGAAAACTTCATTAAAGGCACCCTTAAAGAGTTAGACGGCTAGAACGAAAAAGTGGATAGAATCGATCCAATTTATTGATTTTGCGAGCCGCTGGGTTTAGTACAAAGGTGATGCGCGCGCCGATCATGACGAAATCGATAAGGTTTCTTATTGGTTGAGAGGCTCGTGGGAACAGAGTAGCGGAGAGGGGGCTTCCCCGTGGGAAAGAAAAGTTAGCGTCCTTTTACACCCCAGCGAAACCAGGACTTCTGAAGCGTACGGACGTGTGAGGGATTAGCTCCGGTAAAGAATGAACAGTAGTATTTTACCGTTAATTGCTTAAAAACGATGAGTGGCTAAGGCAATTTCGTTTCGTAGGAATGTTGTGACGTTGTGTTTCCGAAAATGGGGCCCTTTCGGAATCCAGATCGCGCCGAAAGAGGTTTCCCCATAAAATTCCATCAATAATGTGCGAACGTCTTAAAATGTGTGTGTTACAGCCTTACTACAAAGGAAAGGCGATGTGAACAGCGATAACCTAGCAAACAGTTTTAAAAAGTGATACTAAATTTCAAACTAAATTAAACATAATTCAACTAACTTGGTAAACGATTTAAAAATTTTTTTATTCTTTCCTGTGTTATAAAATGCCCAGTTAAGAACAGTGTTAAAAAAGGGCTTAAAGCTAAAAATTTTGTTAGTAACAGTCTAAAATTTAAAAGAGGTGCAAAACTCATCGAAGAAAGAAGATGGGAGAGTTTCAAAAAAAGGGTGGAGCAAGCAGATCTACATGAGGCGTACCAGAAGCACAAAGGGAAAATGGTTTCAAAGACGGCGGCAACTCGTGGGAAAGCATCCAAGTATACCTGCGTGGGAAAGATACAACATCCAAGCCGGACCTCCCCCGCCCCACTGGAGAACAAAGGGAGAGACGAAGAAGAGAGGGAGAAATGGGCAAGCCGTGCTTTGTGGTGGATTTCAGGTTATGTCTATTTTGTCTTCCCTTTGCAAATTAGAAAATTTTAATTTGAAAAATTTTTTCTTTATGGGAGAATGTTATAAAATTTAAATAAATTTTCACATCATTAACAGTAAACTTTGAAATTAAGAAATAAATACTGGTGGCTTTGTTTTAGAGAGGGGGTTTCAAGATGGCGATGCCATAAAAGCAGAAAATATGTTTTATTTCATGAAAGTAAGGGAAATAAAAATTTTAGGTTAGGAATATTGTAAAGGGTTAAGGGTTTTAAATAAACAAATCAAATAAAGGGATTTAAATTATTTAAAGAGTTAAAATCTTATGAAGGTGTAAGGTAATTAAATAAGAGATGGGTTGTAATAAAAATTAAATATGATATGCTAAAAGTAAATATCCAAGATGGCGGACAAAGACAATTGTTTACAACAGCTGATTTGAAGGCCATGTTTTAGTTTCAAGTACTCCTATAAACAGGAGTGTTATTTCATTTAATTAAATTTAACTGAATTGTTATTTTATTTAGAAGGAGTCATTATGAAATTTTTCCATATGAAACAAATTGACATAAATTGTTCTCGTTTAAAATAAACAAGGGTTATATCATTAATTGAAGCTATTTAATTTAAATTGTTGATTTTATTTAGAAAAGGGTGAAATTATATATGTGTATTAAATAAATTAAATCAAACCAAGGTTTGAGTAAAAATAAAGGGTTATGATTTTGATATGTGTAGATTTTAAATATTTTAAAAAGCGCAACAAAATTGTTAAGTTAAACCAGAGGTTTTAAAAATTGTGAGTGGGGCTAGCTAATGATCTATTAAAATAAGTTTTTTCTTTTATGAATTATAAGTGTATTTTGTTTATTTCATGATTTATATGTATGTAAAATAATATGTTGGTGATAGGGAAACTTAGAAGGAAAAATGAAATTTTTGCAAATTGGTTTATATATAA
The DNA here is from genome assembly GCA_036971475.1 of Prosapia bicincta. Classification (NCBI taxonomy): domain Eukaryota; kingdom Metazoa; phylum Arthropoda; class Insecta; order Hemiptera; family Cercopidae; genus Prosapia; species Prosapia bicincta. The sequence goes on along the minus strand of JBAIZL010000002.1, from coordinate 207,649,189 downwards.
GTTATATAATTTAGGCAAAGGGGTTAGTAACCATTTAGCAAAGGTTACTCATAATTTATTAAATATCAATTTCCTTCAGAAATTCCATTGATAAATTTTAAATAAATTTAAATAAATTTCTGCATTTATGATTCTCATGCAAAAGGGTTAAATTAATAGTAACCAAAGAGTTAAATATTTTATATTAAAAGGGTTAAATAAATTTTAGTAAATTTGTAAATTTCTGTGTGAATGATCAAGGATCAGTTTAAAAGGGTTTAACTATGTTTCAATAAATATTAATAAATTTCATTATGTTAATTTTCATGCAGAAAGGGTTAATCTAATGAGAACCAAAGGGTTATTTAATTTATATTAAAAGGGTTAAATAAATTTTAATTAAATTTCAGTATGTATAATTTTCATGCAGAAAGGGTTGATCTAATAGTAACCAAAGGGTTAAATATTTTCTATTAAAAGGGTTAAATAAATTTTAATAGATTTGTAGATTTTGTAAATGATTGAGGATATGTTTAAAAAGGTTTTAACTATGTTTCAGTAAACGTTTTAATTAAAATATGTGTTTAAATATTGTAATCTCAAAGGGAAGGTGTTTGAATTTATTCAGAAGATTTTTTAACAATTTTTATTAACTATGATTTGTTGTTCAGTAAATATTTTGATAATCTTGTGGGAGATATGACTATATGTTTTATATGTAATTTTTGTTTCAGTATGTGCTTGATAATTGGTTTTTATATAATCTGATATAATTTATGAAATTGTTTTTAGGTTGTTTGGTAAAATTGAGTAAAACTTTACCTGCTAAAGCAAATAGAAATTAAATTTTAAAAGGTCATTTAAAATTGATAGAGATATAGGAAAGATTTTACACTTACATGGCTATGTAGAATGTTGCCATAAAAAAGTAGTGTGGTTAGAAATTTTAACTAGTTGAACAAAATGTAAAAAGTAGGGAGCTTTCGGAGTGTACTGAAGAGTAAGGCTTTGCTTGAATCAAAAAGGTTAAAACGAAAATTTGTAAAATGTAACAATTAAATTTTAAGTAAAAATTTAAGTAAACAAAACCAAATATTGACAAGTAAAATTTCAAGGTTATTAACCTGGGATACTGAAATAAAACTAAGGACAAGCAGTCAAGGGTCGTTAAAATAGTCACTTAAGGGAAAAGAGAATTTTTAACTAGAAGATAAGAACAAGAACTTCAGGTTGGAAAGGGTTATATTTTGACAATTAAGATGGAACTTTAAGTAGAGCAAAGTTTTACGCTTTGGTATATTCCGATTGTAAGCAAACTAAAATCGTAAAATCTTAATTTAAACTTTAATGTCAAATAGAATAAGCAGAGTATGGTTTCTTAATTGTGTGAGAACCAACACAAAAGATATTTTAAGTCAAAGAAGTTACAGCCTGTGCGATGTAAATTTAAATTTTAAAATTAAAAAATAAATATTTTTTAACTAACTTGCAAACAAACTGAGTATTCTTTTAAACAAGTTTCTTACACTCTCCTACAACTGATATGGTCATTTCGCCGTTTAGATGTCTTTCAAAAGAACCCTTCCCCCGGGAAGACTTACCCGTTAAGGGTAAAATCCGCAGCAAGTTAGGTTTTTTCTTTTTTAAGTCCAGTGACTTGTTCTCTGGCAGATTTTGGCGAGCACTGCACAGCGTTCGTGGCTTTTGCTGCGAGCGGCTCGTTTCAAAATTCTTGCTCTGCAATGGGCGTTTGGTGGTCGGCCTTACGCTCGGTGCTGGTCAACGGTAGGGTTGACGGCGGGGCGTAAGAGGTGGGCCGGTCCGTTGCAACACACACACACACACACACACACACACACACACACACACACACACACACACACACACACACACACACACACACACACACACACACACACACACACACACACACATACATACACACACACACACACACATACACACACACACACACACACACACACACACACACACACACACACACATACACACACACACACACACACACACATACAGACATACCTGTACGAACACGAGCACACACACACACACACACACAACAATAACGAATACACAAGGAGAACTGAAAATACCATTGTGAGTAAATAATTTTATAATAATGATAATGATATGTGAAATGTTTTTGACAATGTTACGTCCTAAGCCAAATAATACATGGATAGGAATACCTCCATTTACAAATATTATAATTTGTATAGTCATGCAGAAATGTTTGAAATATAGAGACTATTTTGGTTTTTAACCCATCAGCTAATTTTCCCGGTCCCTGATGAACTTTAAAACTATGATTACTTTGAAATAATACAAAAATTATACTGTGGCACTCGAGGTATTGCCGACCGACGTGACTTTTTTTTATAGCTACATCTACAGATTTTTGAATTCAGTATGGAATTTGTATGGAGATTTATTAAAAATTTATGTAAATAATTGTATATAATAATTGTTGAAACTATTTAATTTACTCTTCCTACTTAACAATGTTCAATAAATCGTATAACACAAAGTACGGGTAAATTAGCTGTTTTACAACATAACGTATAACATAAAATCAGCCGATATATTAAATCGTATGATAACATTTACTTCACTTTTAGGTGACCTATAGCGTAGCCTTATCAATTATACTGACGCTGTAACTCTGACGAACATTATATTGCAGCGAAATTTTATGTCCATATGCATCTAATAAGTTATTTAAGCGTCCCTATAAACAATTAAATAAATATCCAAACCCTTATTAAAAAAATAGTTACATGAATTATCACATTAATATCTTATATTGTGGTGGACGTAAAAATCCATGAACACTGTTGCAACCTATAATCCATAACTAACAATGAAACTAAAAACCACAAGTATTACCATCAAATAAACCCTAAATGAAACAAAGTATAAGTGAAGCCATTAGCAAAAACAGAAACCAACTAATCCGGTCTCATAACAAAACCGTAAAGCTTTGTTCTATCAATGTTTTTATTGATTTTGGTATCGCAACAGAGAAAACAAATTCCAATTCAGTAAGATAAGATGTTTATTGTAGCAAAATTTTATGGAAATTATTTGTGCGTTTGTCTCGGCTTTACATTATTTCGTATATTTATCTGATTAGTTTCGCCTGAAAACGCTCAAATTATTACACGTTATATTTATGAGACTCTTACATTTCGATGATCGTATCTTCAAATCCTAGACGTTATACTGTAACAACATAGAAAACAGCCAAAGTGAATTCAATAGTGGATTAAACGAAATGGACTGGGAGGAACGTGGGTCACATTTAAAATCGTTAGTGTTTGGGATTCTACCCGGATAATGATTTATATTCAACCGTAGTTTTATACATTTAAGCTTCCTATATACAAAAACTTAAAATTTAACTTGTTTCACATAAAGCAAAAATATTTATAAAACGTATTTTTTGTAACTAAAATAAAAGCCTGTAGAAGACAATACATCACCATTTTTGTCACCTTTGAATGATTTTTCAGGTCACATCATTAAAATTGTTTTTGACATGCTAATGTAATATAGGCTGAAATTCAATCTACATTACCATCACGTAGTTAAGTTTTAAGGGGTTGTAACTATTTGTAATTATTTTTTCAGAAGGAAAGTTCATTATCTGAAACCATTTGTCGGCCATACCTGTTCATACTTTCAATTTATTTAATTATTTACAAAAAAGGTAAACCTGTTTTTTTAAGTCAGTTTAATACCTATTTACATTCTCAAATTTTAAATGTCTTTTTACTATTTGAGATAGATGCCTTTAACTTATTACAATTTGAAATTACATGCGACCAGTTATTCTATTAATATAAGTTTTACAAATTGTTAACTTACAATTGGAGGAACTTTTTTTTCTTACGACGTCTTCAGATTCAAGTTTCTGCCGCCAGGATTGCTGGAGATGTGTTTTCGGTTCCAATTTTTGAAAGTTAGACGTAATGTGGTCTTTGTTCCATTTGTGGTGGATGCTCACCCTCTTGGACACTAACAACAAATGAAATAGTATAGACAATAACATGAACATCATCCACAGACGTAACAAAGGCCACACATGACACATATTAGAACATGATGAAATATACAAACATAGCATCACACATAAGAATTACATTCTAAATGAACAAACACGACACAGATCACACATATTCTTTGATTACATTACATCTAACTTTAAAAATTGGAACCGAAGACCGGTTTGCAGCAAATAGCGGCCCAAACTATAAGCTGAAGAAGTCATAAGACGAAATCGGTCCCTCCAAGTATAAGTTAACAATATAAAAACTTATAGTAATAGAATGACTGGTCGTAAGTAATTTAAAATTGTAATAAGTGATTAACAACTAGCTCATCATGAACATGAACAAAATTTCGAGATTCCTTCAACATTCTAACTAGGTATTTCAAAGATGTTGATTTTATTAATGATATAATACTAAAGTCTTATAATAAAATTTAATGGTAGAAAAACTATTGAATATTTGTGTATTGGTTATTTGTGAAGAATAAACAAAAATTCTTATTATCATATCATCAAATAAACAACTTTATATTTACACAGATGAATTTTTTTCGTTGTTTCATTTTCTTAAGATTCTAAAAGTAAAAGACATCCCACAGAGAACAGGATAAAATATGGGTTTTACTTAAATAAAAATTATTTCACAGAAAATAATGCAAAAAATAACAGTAAAAAACGTTATGGCTGGAATTCAAGCATGATTCGAAAAATTAAATATTAGAGAAAAGCTCAGTTAAATTTGTTATTAGTAAGTAATATATAAACTTATAAAACTATAGAAATTTCACAATACACAAAAAAACGTATTAAAACAACGTTTTTTTTAAACAAAAAAAAAGTTTTGCTCAATGTTGATATTAAAATTCATCCAGTTAAAATAGGTTTGTCTTTATACTTAAAATAATTTTTACTGTTGCGAAAGTTAAATTGTTGGAATATTAAAGTGTATCTCCTTCCCTTAGCAAAGCAGAAACATGCTTATAAATAGCTTGCTAAAATATTTGACGAGTCTCTTTATCTGTCAAAAATTGGGAATCTTGCAGTTTTAAATTTGCTTTAACCATCCATTAACGTTTTCATCCTAACTAGACACTGTCTAGCTATATGCTTCGTTATTAACTAAAATATATATTTAATGTAAGATGAATGGTTAATACAATTTTCAAATAATTTTGACGTTGACAGTAAGTTTTTTCCGTATTCGTAAATCGTTTTGAATGTCCTTACACACACACACACACACACACACACACACAGACACACACACACACACACACCACATACACACATATACATATATATATATATATATATATATATATATATATATATATATATATATATATATTTATATATATATATATATATATATATATATATATATATAACTATCTAAAATCACGTAATGTGCAATACTTTTAAACACGGCTTACTACATGGTTGATTGTAGTACATATGATTTAATTTATGTAAAAATATTTTGTTACATAACTATTTTTCCTGAAGATGCTAGTACTGTTTTATCATGCGAAAAGCTTTGATAAATGGATTTTATCAAAAAATATATGTATCAAATATATGCTTTTAATATATGTATTAAAAGTATTCTTGTTATGAAATATTTTTAATTTATTATATATGTATATAATATATTGATTAGCACCTTTACATTTAAAATGGATACTACATTAAGTGCATGATTAATGCAATAGGTAATCTAGGTTAAAACGATCCTGACAATACCTTAGTTTGCCAGGGGACATTTCAATCATTAGATCTATACAAATTGAGAGATCTCTCTGTGCTGTAGAGAGTGTTTAAATATCAGCAAACAATTTACCCACGAAAAATCTACTTATGCTATGTTTATTGTTTATAACTACTTAATAATATTTAATATTGTTAGGAAATTCACAGAAAGAGCGGTTATTTGCCACATTATAATTGCACAAGTCTATTCTACGATTTTGTTCCACTAAGCATCGTGTGTCTTGTATTTATTGAAGAGATGGATTGCTGGTATAATTAAACTGTTGTTGTATTATCACTGTTGTTTTTATGATTATATCCAAATAATTGAACTGTGGGTAACGTTTAATTTAAATAAATAAAACCTCTGTACCACAAGTAACATTTTTATTTATTCAATAGCTTCGCTATAGTCACAATTTCAGTACCTAAATTTCAATGTCATATTTATTATCCTTTATTTCTAATTGAGCTGATAATTATTATTCCACTGTAACAAAACATATCCGAAATTTTCGATCGCCCAGTTGTGGAATACTTGTAATAAATTGTGAGAGTGTCTGAGAATATCGTACGAATTACTTTCTTATGTGTTTGGGTCTTATTTATTTAAAATCTATTGTTTTCTTGCTATTTCGTAAACTGAGAGTTGTGTCGTATTAAACATATAGGTCCTCGGTATTTTGTATACTTTTTAGTCTTCCTAGTTTTTTCAAATTTTTGCAAGCCCCTAGTTTTATTTATGATTTGGATAAAATTTTCATTGTTGTTCTACTGTACTTGGCTTACATTGATTAAATAAACTGTACACAATTACAGGTCCCTGGATACATTGATACAGGAATTACAAATATATTATACAATAATTTTAAAACCCTTTCACATTTTCAAATATCACTGATTACCTACAAATCTATTTTCCTTTACCTTAAAATGTTGCAAAGATATTTGTACTTCAGTGTAAAATAGCTTTATAAAGGAAGTATCAGTATCAAATAATAATTTTCTTGTTAAAATTTTCTCTATTCGTTTTCTAATCTAAACCGTAATATTCTTTCCAAAGGACATTATTGTACATCCTTTGGAAAATTATCACTAGCTGTCTGGATATGAGGGTCAAAATCCATTTGTAATTGGTAAAGGTGATGTTTTGATCTTTTAATTAGAGGTTAATAAATCTATACAAACGCTGATGCACCTACTATTAACATACTAGATTACTAGCTCATTTCTTTATCAATTCAGTCTAATGCACTTCAGTTGAACAATGTTTGTAATTGATATCACTTTTGAAAAAGATTCGTTTGTAAGACTATCATGACCATTGACTATTGAACCTAAATATTTACTGTATCTTCTAAACTGTTATAAAAATGTTTTCGTTTTTTACTAAAGCTTCTTATACTCACAATATTAAATATTGTCATTACGTTACAACTTTACTCTTCATGTGTAGTTGTATTTCCATCTTAGCTGTTACTACCCGTACGTCTTGATCATTCGTTATTTTAAACATACATTATTTGTGTGCTACAAATGATATTGTTTATTATTAGTTGTTGTTGTTATCATTTTTGGGTTATTTAATGTACTTTCTTGAATATGACTGTATTCTCTAACTTTTCATTACTATAATAATTTCGCCCTTAATATTTTATTGTTCTTTATATTTTTCGCTTTTATTAGCTTTAGGTATATTTAAAAATATAATTATATTCATGTCTGAATTTTTTTAACATTTCAGTTTACTCACACGTATATTTCTCGTCATTATCCGTCGTAACATGGACACAAGTAGATTGAACGAAAGTGTAGTATATTAACGTAGTGTATTATATAGAAAATCTTAAACTCGTAATGAATTGGTGAGTTAAATTTTACTCGTTAAAATATTGGTATTTAACTAAAAGTATATGGTACTTTAATTCTTGCATAATGTGAGCATTCAAGCACATGTAAAAGGTTTGTAAATTATTTTTCTCGCATGGATTATTATCGATGACAACGAACGAATAATTGAAGTTTTGTTAGTAGTTAGACATGATAGGTGTTTGTTGTGGTACAACAAAAAAATTGTCTTGTATTTCGTAAACAAATTTTAAATTTATACGGAGCTTCTAAACTACTGAACTATTTTTCCAAGAAATGTAATAACCCCTCACGATTTATAAATGTAAAATAGACACAACCCTTATGGTAGAAACGAGATTAATAGAATCTGTAACTCCACTTTATCGTCTAGGAAGCTAAGGTAAATGCACTAACTTCGTTAGCCGTGAAGCTTTCCCCTTTGAAGTAAATAACGACACTGTTCTATTAAAAATAATGCAAAAAGTCAGAAAATTTAAAGTGTTTACGTATTTGTGACATAGATTTGATCATGGTCAATAGATATTAGGTATAACTTATATACATAATGACTTATAATTCATATAGTAACAATTGACTAATTTAAACTGCACACATATGTAACATTGTTTAAAAGGAATCATAATAGTTTCATAGGGGAGGAATTTTCGATACTAATTTGTTACTCTTTTCTCGGTCTTTGTAATTAACTATATTATGATCACTTGAATATGTAAATCAACCACAAAACACTATGAGTAATCAAAGTAGTATATGCAAAGTCTCTAGAAGAAGCAACGCGTATAACTTCGGAAGCCTTAAGATCACTTAATACGAAACTGGACTCTGTAAATAAATGTACATAAGTGATGTAACCATTATTATTTTATAGTTTAATAATCACTGTGCTGTGCGTCTCGGAGCACTAACCCTTGTACGAAATCTGGTTTTACTGAAGGACGACTTCTTCTAAGGGTTGGTAGTTAGTGATATGTTTTTCATTTTATTATCAATCGAAAATTGTGTTTCGTATGTGAAAGCGGTGGGATAGAATATGGTGTTATTTTTGTTATGTGATGGTTATTGAAATATTGTTTCATATAAATTTGTATTTGTTCCAGAAACCTTATATTCTATTCCCGCTCCTATCTAAATAAAAAAAGGATGCGAAAAGTCATGTAATATAGTTAGTTGTAAATTTTCCATGATTGCAAATTTATCCCTTTCAATTACACGAGTTACACAAGTTATTCGTTAGATCGTTTCAAAGCTTTTCTTAATAACATCAGCATGGAATGTTGAACATTTGAAGTTATCTTTTTATAACACTTGTTATTTTTAGTTTTGTTCTATCAAATTCTTTTATATAATCAAAACAGTAATTCTTATATTGTACCAAATGTGAAAAGATTTTAAGACGACCTTGATATCACACGCGCGCTGAGACATGTTTAACAATGAAACCGCTGCAAGATGTGTTGCAGGCCAAGCCAATCTAGTTGGATGATTAAATAAACAAAGCCGGTCCAACGTGATGAATTTGGAAACGAAACATATCTAGTACGAACGAATATTTTTCTATACAAAATTAAAAATAAAACTGATTTTTGTTATTTTCTGAAAATAAAACTCAAAATTGAAATAGCATAATACAAATAAAAAAATCCCTAGTGATTAAGAAAATACAAAACCTATGAAATCAAAATATTGTAAAGTATATTATATCAACAAAATTTGTTGATGGTAGTTGTAAATAATAAATAATTTCTAGATTGCTCCAACAATTATAAAAGTGTCAAGTGGGGCGAAAATTGTTCCCACTGCCAATACAACGTCACTAATGAACGGAGTGGCGTGTACCTGTTATTCAAATTTTAATAAAATCTTAAAATATGAAAAAGACCATGCCGTTAGGAAATTATAGACTTTTAAACCATAAGTGACAATTTACTGCAACAGTTAAAAAACGAGAACAAATCACTAGAAGCAAGTTTCAAAGAAATCTCTGTTTTCCAGGATAGACAGAGGTTTATTAGCTAACAAGCAGCGAAGCCGAGATAGTGGGGGTCGGAATACCAGTGAGACGAAAAGCAACTCTCGTGGCAAACGGACGGTTTTTCAGGAGATCCAGGACAAGGATTCCAAAATGCTGGTCCGTAGCCAAAACTCCAACCCCAATGAAAGTGGAGATGGCTTGTCTTACTGCAATCGTCCATGAATTTGAACCTTAAATTTTTACAATGTAATAAATTATAAACAGTAATATAGGCGGCCCTAAAACGGTCAATAACGAGTGCTACAAGATTCCAGACTCCAAGGAAACCATGGGTGAAGAGGAGTAAACATAATGAAAATGTTTGGAGAATGACAGATATTTAATAACCTATTAACCATTTATTACCTTCGGTAAATTTTTAAAATTATGGATTCAGATTTCTTTAAATATAAACTTCATTGCTAACTGAGTATTTAAATTCAACCAAAGTAAATGTTTAAAAAAAATCAGAAAGAGACACAATAATTAATGGGAAATTACTTGAGTTGATGTAACTTATTTTTTCTCCATATACGATATGTTAAACAACCAGGAACAAGTAACTGTAAAAGTGAAATTAATATAAATTTCAGCTTGAAAACCTTCATATTTATTTATGTTTGGGTGTATTAATTTAAATTAAAAATATAGTCATTAGGAAGTAATGTCGTGTAATACACCTACAAATATTATTGTGGACATAAAATAAATATGTATTATAGGTATTTATGTATGAGTAGTATTTATAATGTATGTAAATTTGTGTGTGTAGTTTTAAATATAAAAAACAAGATGATGTCAAATACCTACTACTGTTCCAGAATTTTATTATATAATTTTATAATATATATTTAATTATAATTGATGAAATTTACGCAAGAACTATATGAACATTTATGAACTATAAGAATCATTTAAGTTTATTACAAGTTCAACAACTGCTTCTCAAAATTATAAAAAAAAAATTTAATAAAACTAATGTAATTTTCACAAAATATTTTAAAGAATAAATTAGAGTTTTATAATTTCAATTTATTTAAATTATGTTAGAACAATCAGTGTTTAAAATTATTATAATTAATATTTGCTAAATAAACTAAAATTTTCTGAGCTTTTTCTACACACACACACACACACACACACACACACACACACACATACACACACACACACACACACACACACACACACACACACACACACACACAATTATACATTGTAAAAAAATAATTTTATAATAAACTATTATCAATGAAAATAAGAATTTTTCAAAATGAATTATTCTGTTTTATTTCAAGGTAATACAATACATAACGTATGAAATTATCATATGAAATTAATAGCAATTGCCAATTTCCCAGCTTAAGCCAGCATATTTTGTGTGGATTTAGCATTGGCTTACGTAAATATGCAAGGTGAACAGTGTGTCGGGTCGACTATTGATTGAATTATAGTGGAGTTACCCGTTTAAGTTTAAATTAAACATTGAAATAGCTTCTTGTTAGGTAATAATTTTGTGGTAGAAACCTATCGGATGACTTTTAAAGTTTAAAAAAAAAATAAACTGACGAAATAAATTGAAATAATTTATGTTACACCCAATTAAAGATACATTAACATGATGGATAGTATAGTTTACAAAACTACTAAATTGGTAGCGTAGAAGCTGATAATTGAATAATAAATGATCAATATATTTACACCAAGACACATCAACAAATGATATTGAAACTGGAACTCCTAGAGAATATAGGGACATAGGTTGCCAGCCAAGAAATATTTGAAATTCTTAGATAAAAAAAAATTGTTTCTTTCAATGAGTACGATACCTAAATCAACAATCATGTCTCACAGAATAACATGAGATTTTATTTCAAATAATCCAGAATACATGTTTTTTAAAGCAAATGTAGGAGCCCGTTATCTAGGAGTTATATTATTTAAATTATATTACAGTTTGGGACTAATATATTGGATTACAATGAAGCGGTAAACAAAGAGGTAAGTGCAAGTTATAATAGTGAGGAGAGCAGCTGGTGGAGGCAGACCTCAACACATATTGGTAAGTAGGCATGTGGTTTAATGATCACGTGTTGCAACGTCCCTCCCCCACTTTGCAGAATAATATATTTATAATATATTTATATATCTGATGCTCACGCCGTTTTGTGTACCGTGTTCAGATCCTTAAATTTTATCTTGTGTTCCCGCGTAATGTACCACGCCCAAATGCAGGTCTATTCCCGCTGACATCTACCTTAACGATTATATGACCTCCCTTAAGTTGGTTGGCAGGTTTATTAGGTCTGCATTTATTCACACATGCATGTAAAATAGTCAGCTGGAAAGAAACAACATTTATATGAACACACAAAATTTTCAAAGAAACTTACTACCTCTTGAGATCTGCAGGCACAGCAAGGGGACGTGCAAAATATGATCGTGTCTAAGATACCTCTTTAAAAAGGCTCCTGTGTTCTTTCAACATGATCTGCCAGTAGACATCGTCTCGGGACTTCAATCCAAAAACCAACTAAATTTAGAATAGCTCAATAAAATTGTTCTCAGGAGAGAACTCGTTTGACAAAACATTAGATTCTGAATTTTATATATTTATTAATTATTGAAATTTAATTAAAGCTGTACTCTTATTTTATATTCATTATTTATCAGTTGGAAAAAACTAAAAGGTTTTATTGGTTGTTCAACACAGGATAAATTCAAATACTGTAAGTTATTATAATGCATTTAATTCCTGATTTAAACTAAACTAATTTTCTTTTCAAATAAAACATATTTAGATCTCTCTTTATCTGCACAAATTATTATTTAAAAGTTCGTTAATTTTCACATATGTAAAACCTACATTTCATATACAATTCATTAACTACATTTACATATAAAAAAAAATGATTTCCAAATTTAACCTAATAAAATATTTTATCTGCTTATTTCAAGATTGAATTGGTAAATTCACATTTTATTATAAATAATTTTAAAATATATACGATTCAATTATTCTGGTCTTCTTAAAAATGATTTGCTTATGGCCAAAACCACTTTGTAAATTTAATATTTATTATTCATTGTTTCAACAATTATGTTATACTAATTAATTTTATTACTTTTAGGATTTATTTAATTATTCAACATAGAATGAAGTCATTGTTTAAGTATAATAGGTAATTTGAATTTAATAAATTTAACTGACTAAATTTCTCGTTAATTGGTATATAATAGAGGAAATGACTTGCCAAGGATTTCCCTGCCGGTCTTGAAGTCCTCTCGTCTGGATTCCCTGGTTCCTGGACATCGGAAGTTGCCATCCCTGGTCAGTCGATGGAAGTCTTTCTCCATTCCCGCGTCCTGCAGGCTGAGTCTGGAGCCTTCGTCCATGGATGGAAGTAGACGGCAGGAACTTGGGTATTTTATTCCCATCTGGCCGGGTGATGATTCTAGGCGCGATCCGACATAGCGGCCGTTAGTACCTCGTATTAAAATTTTTTTCAGACTTCCTTTCAGGTTCATAAGTTCCTGTATTTATTGCGGCTATGTCACCCTTCCCCTTCCGCCCTCCTCTCGTCACTATCTCTGTGCTTGTTTCTCGCACGGGCGGGTTGGACAACGTATTAGTTTTAACCTGCATAATTTTGTTATCTGTTTTAGAACACTGAAAAATGTCTATTTTTAAATGGATGTTACTTTTTTGTTATTTGAGTTTTTTAAATTCTGTTTTCACTACTGTTTATTATGGATTTTTCTGGTAATTTTAAAATGTCGATGATAGTTCTACGTGACCTAGTTCTCAAGTTACCATTTTTCGGCACTTAGAAAATTTTTCACTTCACTCAAATTAGTCACTATATGTTGTATTGGGTTTTGTGATTATAATTCTTTACTATTTAGTTATAAGTAGTTATACAAAATGTAGGTAATCTTCAGTGATGTTTACAACTTCAGAATAAGTTTATTTCAGTTTAGTGTAGTTCTATTTACAATTTCGATACTATACGTTTGCCTGTCCTAGGCTCTACCTGATAGAGGAGGTTAAAATGTGTGTCAGGCTCAGATCATAATGGCTTTGGCCAGTGGTTTACAGACATAGTAGGCGCATTTAGGGATTCATGTATGTCGGCTTAGCATAGTATATAAGCCTACACACCTTACTGCGCCGTTTGCGTGGGTCTACCGAGTCCCTGCAATGTGATAGGTCGATTCCCCACACAGCTTGTTGTCTATTTGAATTTACTGCAAAACTACCCCTCACTTGAAGCCTTGCTCTAGTGTGAATTTACCTAAGGCCTTTCTCCAGGGTGCCTTTACTTAAAGCCTGACTCTAGTGTGAATTTACCTCAGGCCTTTCTCCAAGGTGGCTCTAACTAGGGCCAGGCTTTAACTAAGTCCATACTCCAAGGTAGCTTTATCTAAGGTCTAACTCCATGGTAGCTTTACCTAAGGCCTGGGTGGCTTTACCTCAAGCACGACTCCAGGGTGACTTTATCTATGGTCTGACTCCAAGGTAGCTTTACCTAGGACTTGGTGGAGGTATTTGTCTTAGTCGAGAGTCTAAAATAGATATAGCAACCATCCTGGACCTAGGGCTGACTCAAAAGAGGCTTTACCTAAGGCCTGACTCCATGGTAGCTTTACCTAAGGCCAGATTCCAGAGTTACTTTACTTAAGGGTAGGCTTTGGGGTGGCCCTACCTAAGTTCATGCTCCAGGGTACCTTTACCTAACGCATGGCTCCTAGGTGACTTTACCTCGAGCACTACTGCAGGGTGAGTTTTCCTAAGGTCTAACATCAGGATGGCTTTACCTGAGGCCCTGCTCCATGTTAGTTTTACCTGAGACCATGTGTTAACTCTGCAGGTTTGCACATGTCTAGCGCACGGTCTCCGGTTATGTAGGCCAAACGTATTCCCTTAAACGATAATGCCTTGTTGCTTTGTTTATTATTTTATAGCATAGACAAATTTTGAGTTTGGCAATCATATACTCCGGGCCCCTCATAACCCAAAACATTTAGGGGTAGACCACTATAGTTAGGGTGAGCCTACTACTTGCCTAGAGTCGCTCGAGCGCGGATAAGTCATCAGATAACCATTAAATCTTTCAAAAGTTACCCCCCCACCGGAGCTATTCCTGGGTTACTTTACCTAAGCGGCTTTACTTAAGGACCGGCCTCGAGATGGCTTTACCTCGAGCACGACTCCTGGGTGACTTTTACCTAGGACCCCGATCATTTTTGACATTCTGAAAACTACCCCCAGTTGAACCCACCCCCACAGTAGTAAGGAGTTGCTGGGCTTAGCGGGGCCAATCTCCAAAATTTAGCTCGAAGAGCATTTCAGGGGTACCTATCCGTCTTATCGGCCTTTCTATTGGCCGCCCCCTCATTTCTCCCACCGTCTCAGGGGTACTCATTTACTTATCCGCTTTCCGATTGGCCCCCTTCTCGTTTCTCATATTTTTTCCTTCCTTGGCGGGGTGTGCGGGGAGCCTCTCGGCCCCCCAATTCTCTTAGATCTCTGTACCGTTCTCTCAGCTCTCCCCCCTCTCAGTTCTCTGATTCAGAAAAGTCTATCGCGTTGTGCAACAGATAAATTGCGTCATCACCTTGGTCAGTAGTATTGTTTGTGCAACAAATAATATACATATAAATGAGTTATGAATGCTTTCAGAGTCAAGAGAGAAATTTTGTCATTTTTTGTCAGTTCGTTGAACGACTGAAATTTGGTTATCACGAATTATTTCGTTATATTTTGTCAGTTCGTTGAACGACGCCGCGAGTTCAACACAAGAATGTTTTTTCTAATGATATATTTTGTGATTATTGCGTTTGTAAATACGTATCCTGTTAGAGAAGAATTGTTTGATGCTAATGTGTGTGTAGGGAAAGGAAAAAGCTGTACGGATAAGAATTATAATTTTGTTGTAAGTTATTTACATAAATTTGGATATTTGAACGTGTCAAAACCATCAATTTGTTTGGAGAACATCAATTCAACATTTGCGACTGATGCTTTACATCTCTTGCAAGAGACATATAATATAAAAACTAATGGAAAAATTGACAATGCTACTTTAGAATTTATGAAAAAACCGCGATGTGGTCTTAAAGACTCTATACTTAAGGCAGTAGCCTTTTAAATTCCATCATGTGAAATGGCGTAAAAAAGTATTGGGCTATCATTTTGTTTTAGCAACGACCCAAATAAATGAGTTAACAAGACAGGCTTTTAACGCTTGGGAAAACATACCGATTTGGTTTTTGTGAAAGATAGGGTCCAACCGGATATATTACTTTCCTTTAAACGGACCAGGCACACGTTTGAAAAATCTCCAAATTATTGTTCATATCCACTTGACGCCAATTTACTGGGACATGCGTTTTTACCCCATATAGACCAATCAACTCGAGAAATCCATTTAAATAGCGATGCAGATTGGTGTTTAGAAAACAATATTAAAAAATGCGGTTCAGGTAAACATTTCCTATTAAATGTTTTAATACACGAAATAGGTCATGCATTGGGAATATCACATTCTAATTATGTAGATTCAATCATGTATCCATATTATAAAAGCGATTTGGCTGATCTTGGAGAAGACGTAATTTTCGCCATACAGACGTTATATGGAAAGAAAAAGATAACATCAACTACATTGAAACCAAAAACTTTGCCTACAAAGAAAGTGGAAGACGTTGTTACGCCGAATTTGTGCAATTTGAAAAATCTAAAAACGTTTTTAGTTGTTAATAAAGAATTGTATATATTTCACGAAAAATGGATTTGGTCAGTAATGTTGGGTAATAAATATGTTGACAAAGTTCAAAAAATTGTAGGATGGTTGCCGTTTTTATCACCGAATTTTACAAAAATAGATTTTATTTATCAGAGACCATCTGGTGAGTTTGTATTCTTCGCAGAAGAGCAGATATTTATGATAGAATATCCATCTCTAAAATTAGTTAAAGATTACCCGAAACATATTTCCTTTTTGGGTGGTGGAAGCCAGATGAAAATACACGGGGTTGTGAATTCGTATAGGGGCATAACTTATATCTTTTTCAATGACATTTACTTTTTTGAACTAGATGAAAAAGTATTTCATGTCAAGAAATACGGTCAAATTTCAAACAACTTTCCATTTTTACCGACCCATAGGGAGTCTGTATTTAGATATACAAACGGATTGTTATGTTTTTTTAAAAACAATATTATTTTGCAATATAACGAATTTACGAAAAATATACAACAAACAATTGAAAATAATTTAGACGTCTTAGGAATAACATGTTTAAACACCGTCGCAAATAATGTCTCTGTTTTAAATAAATTTAAAAAATTGGTTTTGCAATTGTTGTAAGCTGAAGGAGTAAAGAAGTTTTGTAATTGTACTCTGAGAATAAATAGGTTTGTAATTTTCCTTGTGTACATTATTTCAAATAACTGCCTTCTACAATATAGCTTCAAGGATAACCAGCATAATGCAAGTGTTTTTAATAATTGATGATGTAATAGGAAAAGACCAAGCAGTAATAAATACTTCGTGAGCATTTTAAACTGTCATTAAACTATAAATATCAGCATGCGGAACTCGTGAATGTAAGTACAGATCTTAGAATAATTGAATGAGCCTGCATAATTAGGTGTTGACGTAAGAGTTGGAACTGTATTTAAATACGTTGAGAGTCAGTAAGAGCCATCAGAATTAATTTCCAGTTCTTAGTGTCTGTTAGTTGCAAGAAGATATTGCAGGTAAATATTATTTTATTAGGGAATTAGGGTATAGAAATTTGACTCTAAAATAAAGTCTCATTTAATCAGAGCTTTTTGTAATTCGTAGTGTTTCTAAATATTTCATTAGGGTTTAGAAATTTGTGTGTAAAATAAAGTCTCATTTAATCAGAGCTATAATTGTCATTTCGTTAACATTGTTGTCAAAAAAATGTTTTTCCTACATTTGCTTTTAAATAATAATTGTAATTTGTTTCATATCATTTTGCAGGTAAATATTATTTCATTAGGGAATTAGGGTATAGAAATTTGACTGTAAAATAAAGTCTCATTTAATCAGAGCTTTTTGTAATTCGTTGGCATTGTTATAATTGTCAAAAAAATAAAGTCTTAATAAATAGTATTTGAATATTTGTTCTCTAAAAAGTTGTCAAAAAATGTTTTTCCTACATTTGCTTTTAAATATTAATTATAATTTGTTTCATATCATTTCAGTATGGAATTAGGGTAAACAAAATTGACCGAAAATGCTTATGCTCCTGAAAAGGCAACGTAAATGCAGCCGGTTTTGACCTCAGAAGTGCTTATGATTACGTAGTGCCTAAATTTGGAAAGTGTCTAGTAAACACAGATGTAGCCATTAAAATACCCCCCAATGTTATGGTCGCATAGCGCCTCGTTCTGGGCTAGCATTGACATATTTTCTAGATGTGGGTGCGGGGGTAATTGACAAAGATTTTACGGGTGGTCTTAAAGTTCTGTTATTTAATCATTCAAATAAAGATGTTTTTATAAAACGGGGTGATAAAATGGCCCAACTAATTTGTGAGATGTGTGTTTATCCTAAATTAGTTGAAATAATTAATTTAGATGAAACTACGGAAAGGGGAGATAAGGGTTTTGGATCAACTGGCCTCAATTAATATAATTTTTTTTCCTAATAGTTATATCACAACCGTCGTCGTCGCAAGCAGGCAATGTCGATTTGGAAATAGTGGCCCACGAGGAGCAAGTACTTGCAGATGGTGGTCAACATGACAAAAATGTAGTAACATTTTTAGCATTAATTGAAACTTTATTCCTCGCAGGATTAACGTCCGTTAGTAAATGGGAAATAGGAGTAGCTGCTATTTTTATTAACATACAAAAAAATAAGATTGTAGAGAATGAGTTAACCTCATTATATTTACATTTAAAACAAATTTATATAAATCTTAATGAACATTTCCACTCTACCGTAAATTCGCAGTATAAAATACCTAAATATTTAGACAAAGAATTAACAATTGAAGAGATTATTGAAATATTGGGTGGAAATGTTGGCCTAGCTCAAATACCTGTTAAGTTTTCTATACAAATTGTGCAGAGGGCTCTTGCCTGTATACGACCAGCTTTGGAAGAGGTTAAAGGAAATAATTCCGGTTTACTACCAAACCTAAACTTTAGTAATAATGATAGTGAAAATAGAAAACGAAAATGTAACAAGAAAAGTTTGAAAAAAAATATGCCTTCGTCAAATATTGACGATATCGGTTCAGATTCGGAGGCCGCTTCAGAATCTGAGTGCGAAGAAAAATTGGAACATATTTTTAAAAAAATTAAAAGAGCATCGACAGTTATTAAACAATATGTGCAATATCAAAAAAATGGTAGCAGACGGAAATTAATTTCCCCAGGCGAGGAAGGCAGTTTCCTTATAAAAGTTGAAGTAACTGATTGTCGCGATTTAAAAGAGTGCGTAAGCGAGTCTCAGTATTGGACGAAGGTATATAAAAAAGAGCTTATTTTCTGGTCAAGTCGTCAGACGACGAATTGTATAAGAAGATTGATGAGACAATATGTGCTGCTGCCGAAAGAATCAGTAAAATTAAACATGTAAATAACGAAATTGTGAAGTTAGATAAAAAAAGAAATTTTTTTAATTAGGATTTGTTTCTATTACAGTTTGTCATAAAAGGCGTTTATTATCATAATTATGGACCATGAAGGGAACGTTGCACCAATGGATGTTGATGATGACGACGATTTCGTAGAAACCGATCATGCGTTCCGAGGAAACTTAAAAACATTCCTACTAAATAACACTTCTAGCATACGCGATGTCTGTCTATTGTTAATATTTACTAGAGCGAAAATGATCCGCTTAATTAACATTATGATTAGGACTTATAATATGTTGAAATTCAATATAGTGGTTGAAGCTTCTTACATAAAACTGTTGACGCAAGAAAGACAATTAAGGTATTTCAAAACAAAAAATGTGCCTGTATTTGTGACTTCCAATTTATACAATATTTTAAACAATTTATTTCGTAAGATATGTGTCGAGGAGCAAGAATATATAGATAAAGAAAGTGGTTGGTCGTTGGATAGGGTTACCCGAATTATACTTCGATTTAGTAAATTTAATCCGCTAGCTCCCAGCTCATATCTGCCTTTACCTAATTCAATAAAAAATAAAAAGGCCATTATAAACCCTTAAAATTTTTATGATAATAAATGCTTTTTATGGTCACTTTTAGTCCCGTATATAAAAACAGATACCAAACATTTGAGCATAGTAAATAATCGTTATTTTGAATTGTCTAATATATTTAATCTTAAGGGTATTGATTTTCCAACGCCTTTGCGTCAGATTTCAAAATTTGAAAAACATAATGTAAATACCAGTGTAAACGTTTATGCAATAAGTCAAGATGGTAATAATAATATTTATCCGTTAAGAATCAGTAAGAGTATTAAGAAAAATCATTATGATTTATTATTGTTAACTAATCAGTCGGGAAATAGTCATTATTGTTATATTAAACATTTTTCAAGATTAATGAATAGTCAAATCAATAAACATACAAAAAAATTGGTATTTTGTAAAAGATGTTTAGTACATTATAGTGGAAAAAATAAAGATGTAAATTTGAACAATCATTTGAGTGTGTGTGAAAAAACAAAACCTGTAAAGGTAAAAATGCCTTCGCATGATGACAGTATCTTGAAATTTAAACATTATCACTATAAATACAGAGTGCCGTTTGTTGTTTATGCAGATTTTGAGTGTCTGTTGAAACCGGTAAACAAAAAAATTAGCAAGTGTGTCAAATTAAACGACATCCACGAACCAATGTCATTTGCAGTATATTTAGTTATTGATGTTGATTTGGTTTTGCCAAACGAAATTTTAGACAAATTACCTAAAAAACCGTATGTGTATAGAGGTTTAGGAGCGGCAGAACAATTTATGTCGTATCTTATTTAACTTGCTAATAATATTGGTGAAATATGTAAAACTAATAAATCAATGAGAAAATTAAGTGAAGATGAAAAGTATAGATTTGAAACAGCCAATAAATGTGAATCTTGTAACCATCAGTTTACTCTAATTAATAGTCCTGTTAAAGATCATTGTCATATTACTGGTAAATTCAGATCTGTTTTATGTAGTAAGTGCAATTTGTTGAGGCAACAACAAAAATTCTTGCCTATATTTATACACGGCAGCTCTAGTTATGACAGTCATTTCATTGTCCGACAATTGGGTTGCGATACAAATGACATTCGTGTGATACCACACACAAACGAGAAGTATATTACATTTTCAAAAAATACTAAAAATGGTATTGCATTACGATTTATTGATACATATAAATTTATGAGCACAAATCTGAGTAAATTAGTTAATAATTTGCCAAATGAAAAATTTAAATATACGAAAAAACATTTTTCTGTACACGATACACCTTTTGTGACTAGAAAAGGTGTATATCCGTACAATTATACAGATTCTTGGGAAAAATTGCAAGAAACCGAATTGCCGACAAAAAATGATTTTTATAATATGCTAGAAGCCAGCCATATCTCTGATGATGAATACAAACACGCACAAAACGTGTGGCAACATTTTAAGTGTAAAACTTTGGGCGAATATAGCGATTTTTATCTTTTAACTGACGTATTGTTGTTGTGTGATGTGTTTGAAAATTTTAGAGATTTATCTTTAACAAATTATGATTTAGATTGTGCCTATTATTTTACATTACCAGGTTTAACGTTTGACGCAATTCTCAAATTCACTCAAATTCAATTAGATTTATTTACAGATTATGATAAATTTTTGTTTATAGAACAAGGTATTAGAGGCGGGATAACTTCTTGTATTACTAGACATGGCAAAGCCAATAACCCCCTATTGGGAGACGATTTTGAAATAGCTGAACCTCTGTCATATATAATGTATATTGATGCAACAAATTTGTACGGATGGAGTATGACAAAACCCATGCCGTACGCCTCTTTTGAATGGAAAAGGTCTAAAGAAATAAATACGTTTGATGTTTTGGCTATAGCGGATGACTCTCCCATAGGATATATTTTAGAAGTGGATATTGCATATCCTAGCTACTTGCATGATGATCATAATCAATTGCCATTTCTACCGGAAACTAAATGTCCGCCAGGCAGTAAACAATCTAAATTATTGACAACTTTAGAAGTAAAAAAGAATTACATTTGTCATTATGTTAATTTGAAACAGGCGTTGCGTCACGGACTGGTAATTACAAAGATTCATAGGATTATGCAGTTTAAACAAAGCGCATGGTTGTCATCGTATGATCTCTTTAATACGAAAAAAAGACAAAACGCTAAAAACGATTTTGAAAAAGACTTCTATAAATTTGTCATAAACGCAATGTTTGGCAAAACAATTGAAAATATTAGGAAAAGAAAAAAATTAAAATTAATTAGCTCGGAGAGAAAATTGAATGCGTTGATTAGGAAACCCACCTTTTTGAATCGCATAATCTACGATGAATCTTTGTGCGCTATTGAATTGGAAAAAGAATCGATTTATTTTAACAAGCCAATATATATTGGTTTTACGGTTTTAGAAATAAGTAAAACACGTATGTACGAAATACACTACGATGTTTTGAAAGATTTCTATAAATCGAAAATTAATCTTTTGTATTTAGACACAGATGATTTATTTTATAAAATCTTTACTGATAATTTCTATAAAGATATTAAGGTGAATGATGATTTGAGAAATCATTTTGATATGTCCGATCTTCCCCAAAATCATGAAGGTTATTTCAGAGATAATGCTAAGAAATTAGGCTGTTTCAAAGACGAATGCAAAGGCGTTGGTTTGTCTGAATTCATCGGACTGAGAGCTAAATTATACAGTTTTAGAACGGTAAATAAAATTGAAAAAAAAGCTAAAGGCATCACTAAAACGGCGCTTAAGACTGTAACTTTTGACGACTACAGAAAGTGTTTAGAATTATTTAATAAAAGCAGGCGAGAAATCATTTCATTTACATCGAAAAAACATATCGTTCAAACCGTCACTGTTGATAAATTGGCTCTCAGCCCCGATGACGATAAAAGATATATATGTAAAGATGGTGTACATACGTTGGCATATGGCCATGTTATGTTAAAAGATAAATAATTCTCCTGTGTTAATGTTTGTAGATTAATAAAGAAAAAGAGCAATAGCATTTTGTGAAAAGTTATTTAATCCTATATCCTACAAATTTTTGGAAACACAAAATTATGTTATGTTAATGTTTGTAGATTAATAAAGATAAAACAAAATAGCATTTTATGAATTATCCATTGTCTATATCCTATAAATTTTGGTAACAGAAAGTGGGTCTTATAAATAAAATACACTATTTTTGTTTACAACTTTTTATTTTCTCAGTTAAAAAAAAGAAATACAATTAAAATATTTTACGTACAAGACCAGAAAGTGGCGTATATTCGACGAGAGCATCTTGGATGACGAGACAATATGCGGCAGTCTTTTCAGGCAGGTTTGTATTTGCCTCGATTTCAATTCGCACATCTATGGTGCCAGTTTTTAATGATTCATTTTGTCTTGAACAGTCTATAACAAATATCTGTGTTTTTTGCAATGAATGTTTTAAAATCTATGGCCGGTCTATTATTGCTGCCATTGTAGTATGACGACTGAAATCTTGTGAAAAAATCGTAGATGATTGCCTTATTACCGTTAAAATTATCGTATGGATAATATTGCGAATTTAAATATAGTTTAATGTTTACAATGTCGCAAAAATCAAAATGACCGGCATTCTTGTTTTTCACATTCCTTCTGTCCGTTTGAAAAGCGATGATGACGTAACGACGTTTTTCGCTATTGGACGCTGTTTTTACTTTCCAAGTTGAAGTTTTTGAAGTCGGCAAAGCAGGATTATCGATGAGTGTCCAACGCCGAAATCCTAATGAAATTGGTTGGTTTTTATCGGTTATTCTTAATAGCGATAAATTATAATCATCGGCCACTCGCACGTATGGAATTTTCCAAAATATTTTTGTAATTTTCAATTCGACATTATTGTTATTATTTTCCGTTATAATTGCATTTATATTGGTCGAACGTCTGAGTAATAATAATTCCTGTCTCACGTTTAATAAAATGTGGGCGTAGTCATCTGCGAATCCGAGTAACATTTTCAGAGGAATACAAAACGAAAATTTACTATCGTGTTCGAAAGGAATCATATTTATATTCCATCCTCCGTTCAATTAAATTTTTTTTCATCTTCAGTGCTGGTTAATAGATTTTTAATTGTTGTCGTAATACCAACGTTTTTCACCCTGTCTATTTCTGTGCCACAAATTTCATATCTGATTTCGTCAAAAAGAAATGCCATCCCATTGCTGATTACTTTAACGCTTTGTTCCTCGTGATTGTTGGCCGGGTTCACTTCCTTATATTCTCCTTCAATATATATGTAACTCTTAGATGGCAACGTGTAACATTTTGTTGGTGCGCTGGAATCCGAATTTCATCATTTTCACCAAATGTAGTTTGTGCGTACGGAAGATGCGTATGATATTCCAAATCTACAATATTTTCGTCAAAAATGACCTTTTCATCTACTCGCAACATGTTCTTTATTAACAGTATAACCTAAAGATTCCAAAAATTCTTTGTTCCTTTTTGTTAGCAGCTTATGGTGATATATTGGCTGACGTCTACTGACTGCCGCTGTAAAATCTGTTTTATTACTACTATTCAAAATTAGAACCATTATTAACTAACACTTCGCCGCAAATGAAGTCTGAGCGTTATATATTCTTCCCGCAAGTTTATCAGTTGTCCGTCCTGATCTTCGAGACGCACTGCAATTTTATGAAGTAATCCTGTTATGTTTAACGGCAGATAGATTACTGTAGTAGGTTTTTCAATAATTTTATAACCAGGTTCAACGGCCGGATAAAATTCGTGAATAATATGACCTTCAACACCGTTTCTATATGAACCTCTAGCAATGTTGCAAACAATTCGAATAACGTCTACTCTGTTAATATTTACCGTATTTTTGGACGTATGCCAAATATTTGGTTTTAACTCCTTCGCCTCGACCCCAATAGCGATCCAATGCTGTGCTCTTTGTCGAATCTAATTGCTTTCGAACAGAAGATTTTCGTTTTTAACGTATTGTTATTTCCTTTAAGATCAAACACAATGTTTTTCTCTCCAAAATTTTCATGAATAGCTTCCTTTAAAAACGAAACTATATTATCAATTTCATATGATCCTCCGGGAAATTCTATAACTTTATTATTATCAAAATGAAATTTATCATTTACGTCTTTCTCAATGTTCGGTATGGTGTTGTAAGTCATAAAATAAATTAATCCAATTTCCCATTTTTCGCTGCGCAAATCTATGGGCGGATATATATCGCAAGAGATGTTTGACCCTTTACCACTTAAACAGAGCATTTTCGCCGGTTATATGTTGTTCGTTAAAAACTGTAATGGAGGCAGATTGCCAAAACTATCGAAATAGTAGATTTTATTTTTTAATTTTCGATAGGCCACCCAATGCGTTCCCGGTCCTTGTGTGTTGTCCAAATTTATAATACCATTTTCAGTCGTCAACATTTTTTTGGGCATATTATCGCTCATAAAGATGCCTCTGAAATTTGGAATTTTTAATTTGTTTACATAATTAAATAAATCGATATTTGTTAACGCTCTTTTTGGTAATTTTATTATTATTTTTTTTTTATATTTTCCACCACCTCTATACGGTTTCAGGTAATAGTCTTTGCCATCTTTTTTCCTGTTTGCGCAGCATCTTTTTTTCATTCGTTTTAGCACTTTTCTTAGAATCTGTTTAGTTTTACACGCTTTTTTATTTTTTGTTTTAATTTTATTTTTCGATGACGTTGATCTCTTTTTAGCAGCATTCCTTCTGGTCCTGCCACCTCCGAATTTACTATTCGCATTCATTATGTTGGTAACTGCATAAGCGGCCGCCCTCTCGCCCAAACTTGCGTCACCTGATGTTACACGTTCCCAAGCTCTATCGGCTAATTGCTGATCGGCGACGGCTCGATGACTCGAATCTGAATATTGTGAATAGACAACGTCGTGGTCTCTGCACGCTCGATCTAATTTATTTATACCGGCGTCACCCCTCCTTAATCTTTCTTGTAATCTTGTTCCTGGTCCGCAATACTGATAGCCCGGAATATGTAATTCAACTGGCAATAAATCTATAGCCCGATGTATAACCTTTCCCGGTAAACTTGTCAATGAACTTATTAATCCGCTGCCACTGTACGCACTAAGCTGTTTTTTAGACATTACGTCCTCTTCTTCGTCTTCCGCCTCTTAATGGCGACGGAGGCGATATGAATAATGTTTCTTTCGGTTCTGGTATCAAATAGGCATCTGAAAATCCTACGCTATCAGTTTCACTCGCCGCCCTCGGTTCCGATTCTTTATTTAAATTGTTTCTTTTAATTGCTTTCGTAATTTATTCAATTCACTGCGAATCTGATTTGTACGCGTGTTAATATTGTTTTCCAAATCTGCACATTTTTCATTAAATATTTTTAAAATGATAGCGTCTTTGTCTTCTTTCGGTTCGTGTAAATTTGAAAGTCTTTTATTTTGCATATCAAAATCACCGCTTTTGGTTATTTTAAAACCGACGCCAGGAGGCCCAGGAATTCTGTTTCGTCGAAAAGACGCGTTATGCAAATGACGCCCAAATTTATCAACACTCAGAAGATGATGTTTACTGGTGAACAGGTAATAGCGAAATGATAGTGCAAAACTATGCAATAATTCCGGATTCTTTTAACTCCTCAATTATAGATATTATCTCGTTATTATGGCCTTGATTGCCTGCCAACTGGGATGCCATTAATAATCTTAATCGCTCGCATAATTCGTTGGGATCGTTCCAGTAAATATATGACGGTTTTTGCTGTTCATATTCTTTCAATATCAAACCGCTTCCACCGGCTTCCCAATCTATATTAGATTTAGGTTTACGCGCTGGAAACAGTTTTGAAATAATTTTCGTATACTTATGGCTTCTATTTGATTTTAATTTTCCTATAGCAGAATTGTTGACCCTGTGTGCATTTGTGATAAGTAAAATAAGTTGATATTTTGCAAGATCTTCCTCTGTGTAAATATGATCGTCGGGAATTCGCTTAAATAACAATTCGTATATGCCTCGTGTGCCCGCATATCTTATATCGTCTATTATTTGGTCGTCTCCGTTAATTTCCAATTCCTTATCGCCAATCATCCATTTATCGTTTTCTATACGCACACCGAAAACCTTATCCGCTTTTCTGGGCCTTTTTATGAAATGTAAAAAATATTCGATTGATAATTTACCTGTAAATGTTTTTCGTATAAATTTTACAGCATCAAGCACATTTTTAGGCGTATTCAATAAACCACTAATAGACAGGCTCGATTGGTATACAGTTTCAGGTTTTAAAGCAATACTCGTTGGCATTTCTTTTCCATAATCTGTCTCTATGTCGCTGTCTGTAGAGATTTCGCTTTTTACGTCCTCCATTGGCTGTTTGGTTTCTAAAGGTTTTCGCTTCACAGGAATCTCACTGTCCGCCACAATTTCGGTATTGGCGGCCTCATCACTCATCGGCGATTCCGGTCTGGACGGCCGTCTTTTCGACGCATTTCCGTAAAAATGTTCTTCTTCGGTATCGTATTTTTTTCTTTTCGCTTTCAGATCTTTTTGTTTACGCTGTATAGTGGCCAAAAGTGTTTTCTCATTCAACTCATGCGTCGGCTTATAGCTAAATTTTTCGGCATACTCTTTTATCGGTTTAATCAGCGGCTCCATAATATTTTTCTCAATATGCACTTCCATGTCCGTAATGCCTCGTTTTAGGGCGCTATGTTTTTCTTTAATTCTTTTTCTCAATTATTTTATTTCTAAAATAATTTTTTCGAGCACGTCAAGTGGTTCGGTCAGAGACATTTTTACAACTGAATGAATTCGTCAAACATTATTCGATATCGTCCGTTATTTAATTTTCGCCCTTTGTCTAACAGTAGAAATGAATTTTCGTTTTTAGACCAGGCCAATGAACACATTTCTTTGAAAGCCTCAAATTTCATGTCTGCGTTGGCGTGATCATTGTATGCATGGCGTATATTTCGTTCGTCTTGTCGAAATAATATCACTAAATTAGCGTTATCACGTATCAGCTGCTTTGGTATTCTGCTATATGTTTGGCACAAGTAGAATGTATCTACATCGTTATGGTGACCCATTGCGAAGAAATTTCGAATATTATTTTGGTGTTCGCACATTACGTCATCAAATATCATAATTGAGTTTGGGCTGATTTCATTGGGATGGGGCACATCGTCGTTTTAGGTGAAAATAAAATAACCGACATTTGGTATTTTCGAAAATACGCGACTTAGAAACTGATATTTTGTTTGATTAATCGATTTGGAAAAAATATAAATATTCTCAAAAAATAATGCTCTTGGATGGAATATTAAATTGAACATGAGATTAGTTTTACCACAATTTGACGGTCCCACAATAAGACATCTGATGGAATTCGGTAAAAGCGGGCCATTATGCCCATCACACTTATTAGCGCAATCATTTTCGAAATATGTGTCGAAATTCATGACACGCAACGTTTGACTTTGTTTCACCACCTTCATCACATTAATAGATCCTTTTCGTTTATCCAAGTGTCTTTTGTCTTGTCATAACCTAGCCAGCGAACGAGTAATTTATTACCTTTACGACACACCACTTTTTCAATGAGAAATATGTCACTAAATTTTGTTTTACTCAATTCCTCTTGATAGAAGCCGCCCTTTATCTCATTTCCAGATTCGTCCTTTAGTTTATAGGTCACTGGAATAGTTGGTTCAACTTTCCAAATTTTATATATTTCGTGGCTCCAAGACGGCCAATAACCTTTATTGAAAGTCTTTTTCAACCTACTGATTCTAACTTTATCGCCCACATTAAATCGGTTGCGTGTAGATTGCTGTTTCTTTTGTCTATTTTCAACTATACGCCTGAGTACTAAATGCTCGTTATTTTCATTGACATCGGCGGGTCGCATTCCAATTGTCTGTGCACGGTATTATTGTAATTTTCAACTATATCGCCCAAAATGTTTAGCCATTTATAATTTCCTTGCTCGCTAAACGCTCTCCACATTTTCGCTTTCAATGTTCTATTTAATCTTTCAACTATAGACGCCTTTTTATCGGAATACGTAGAGTATATGTATTTATATTGTATTCGGTTCCCTTATCGGTTTGTAAGTGACGCATAGAATATGTATCTAAAATCGGTTGTAATGACTTTTCCATTTCAACAGCATTTTTAGATTTCATCGGCACCGCCAACGCATATTTACTAAAACAATTTATTAAAACCAAAATATATTTATAACCTTTATTCGCTCTAGCGAATGACAGCATTTCCACAAGGTCGGCTTGGTAAAGATCATACAATCCTTTCACCTCAACATGACGAGTGGGAAAATTCCTACGAGCCTGTTTATGAATCTCCCTTGCAATGCCCCTCCTCACTGTTGCAGTTGACGTTGTCATTGTTGTTCTGACTAGCTTAAAATGAATAAATCGTTATTTCAATTGTGTATTATTGAAGGGTGTTCGCGTATAATAAGAAAGGATTATTTGGATAACCTTGAATTACCCACAACGATCATTAAGTGTCTGCACGAATCTTACAAGGACGTGTTTATGACTTTAATCAAACGCAATACTGATGGATACAATTATTCATTATTAAAAGATATTATGACTATAAATATACCCGATAATGAAGTATACGAATTTTTAAGAGTGTATTCCAAAGAGAGTTTATTGAGTGATGATTTCATAATGTTAATGAACCATCCAAAAGGAGATTTCTTATTTGATGATTTTACCAGAGTGATAATAACTTACAGATATAAAAGAGAAGATAATTGGTCAATTTTGCAAAACATTTTTTGGGACCCTAGCAGTTGGTGTGACATGTGTATTTTCGCACCGTTGTTTACAATACTCAGCGCCGAACAATACAGAAAATTATTAAGGTGGGGGTCATCGTCCAAAATCAGTAATAGCAGGTGTGATGGACAATTACCTGTTTTCAATGTTAGGACAATAGGAGTTGCTGTGACATGTGTGTTTACGTTCAAAATCAGTAACAGAAATAATTATAGACAATTATCTTTTCCCAATGTAAAGGTGAATAAATAAATTATTTAACACATAAATTGAAACATTTATTTTATACAAACTAATTTACATTTTGTTACATCTTTTCCTGTTTACTTATTAACTAATTTACATTTTGGTGAATAAATACGATGTTCAATATCTGGAACGTCTTTTTCCTGCCAACTATGAATTTGTATATTACAACAAATACAAACAGCATGATCTCCAATTAAATTATAATAAAAACTAGATTGTACCATATCGTCAATATTTGGATATGGTTTTGGCCAATTTGCAAACGTATCTCGCATTTTCTTCTCTATATCAAAAATGGACAACTTACACTCTACATAATGTTGGCCAATACAACTTAGATTTAAAATTTTGTACATTTGTTTTCTCATACAGTCACTTACATCTTTACAACATATTCTTTCGTTTATTATTATTTTCAATAAAACCCCCCAATTCGCAGTAATGTTTTTTTACAAAACCATCAATACATGAATTTTCATCAGTATCAATAAAAGAAGACGTCATTTTTAAGTGTAATAAACTCTTTACAGAATATTAGATAATTTTATTAAAATCACAATTCGGTGAAAGTTACAAATGTGCAATAAAAATTATACCTCTTACAATCTATTCTAAATTCTAACACTATATTCAAACTCGGTGATTACAAAATGTGCAATATTTTTTTTTTACAAAATAAAAATTATGTAAAACTTGTACTTTATGCCTATCACAAGGTAAATTATCTAATATTTCTAAATCCGTTGTCAAATGTTCTGGCAATCTATCATAAATGTGTTCTACATTTTCTGAATGGTTAATAATAAAACTTTTAGGTATATAATTAACTAAACAGTCTTGTATATTAGTATACCCTTTATTAAAACATTCGTTTATACTTAAGTCTACAGCGTTTAATCTATCTTTAATTAGTGTCTCACATTTCAACCATTGATTAATAACGAACACATTTATGTAAGCACAATTATCAATTGAATGATTAAATTTACACTTTTTAATAAAATTGTTATGAAAAAGTTTTTTTAAAATACCTAATGTTGGACAATTATGGTCCTCTATATTTATCACTGTAACATTAATATCTTTTAAAAAATTTTGTAAAAATGTTTGTTTTTCCAAACCTTTAACAAAAATTTTACCATTAATTTTTAAATCAATAAAAATGTCCTTTACCTTGTGATAAGATATAAAACCCTGATCCCAGGCTAAACCGTGTAAATTTCGCTCCAGCCAAATCGCTTGCTTCTGCAAATTCTTGCTTAAATCATTGAAGTCTCTCGGCGGCTCAAACAGGAATGACTGGCACTCTCCTTCTTCACCGTCACCTTCTCTAACAATCACCAACTCTTTTATTATAAAGTCATTATTTAAACCTCTAAAACCTTGAAAATCAACTACAAACTCCATTTTTCTTGTAACACACTCTCAAAGCTGCCTTCCAAAACTTCTAGAGCTTTTCTCAAAGCTTCCTCAAATAACGCACACGCACAAGTGTCTGGGCCGTCTCCTGTAAACGACTGACAGGACCATGCACAGCTTTTATAGTGCTTACTAGCCATATCATAGTCTTCCAAACCATAATTCTCTACATAGGCGTTGGCCTTGCTTATGTAATAATGAGCCAAGGTTTTTTCGCATGCACAAAGATTTGGATGTGACGATAATGCAAACACGCGTTCTGCTGCGGATAACATATTAGCGGCGTTGCGCAAATAATACTAAAGTCCAAGGTCCTGATGCAATTTATCTATTACACAAGGCAATAAATATTAATACTAAAGCCCAAGGTCCTGATGCAATTTATCTATTACACACCCAGCGCAATTACTTTGAATGAGTTCCGCGTATCGAATGACGGTTGTTTACAATCGCGACCTTCCTGGACAATTATTTTAATGATGGCGTTTTACAATCGCAACATTTCCTGGTGCAATTGTTTACATTACTAAAGGCCAAGGTGATGACGCAATTTATCTGTTGCACAACGCGATAGACTTTTCTGAATCAGAGAACTGAGAGGGGGGAGAGCTGGGGCTCGCTCTTCGGACGGTACAGAGATCTAAGAGAATTGGGGGGCCGAGGGGCTCCCCGCACACCCCGCCAAGGAAGGAAAAAATATGAGAAACGAGAAGGGGGGCCAATCGGAAAGCGGATAAGTAAATGCGTACCCCTGAAACGGTGGGAGAAATGAGGGGGCGGCCAATAGAAAGGCCGATAAGACGGATAGGTACCCCTGAAATGCTCTTCGAGCTAAATTTTGGAGATTGGCCCCGCTAAGCCCAGCAACTCCTTACTACTCCCCACATCTAACCAAAATGGACTTTAAACATATCCCATACAGTCATTTGATCCAAACGATCAATTTTTGCCAATTTCATATTTTATTTAAAAACTACCCCTTGGTGAAACCACCCCCTTCCATAGCGATAATACACTCTAGACTCACCCTATCAGTCAGGACACATTTTTCCAAAATCTTTTCGAAAACTACCCCCCACCCCGTATCTACCCCCGGAGCTACCCCCGGGGAAGGTCCAGAACGTAGCTGAGGACACCCCTTCACCTATGGGTAGGTTAGGTTAGATGCAATTTGGCTAGCTTAGGTTAGTGGGTTAGAATATATTTTTTCGAAAAACTACCCCCTACCCCTCTAAACGTGGTCGAACCCACCCCCAGAGTCTACGATCAAGGCCGCACCGACCTCCTCCAACATCCAAAACTACCCCTATAGTCCTCGGTGACGTACAGGGTCAGTTAGGGGTAGTTTTGCCAAAGTGGGCTCATTTTTCATTAAAATAAAATACAAAACACATGTGATTTCAAATAACAGAGTGTTTCAAAATAATAATTATACAATAATCAAAGAGTATTTATTTAATATCGTAAGTAATAATTTGAAAAATAAGTAGAGAAGTAGTATCTTACTATGCTGATACTGCAGTTTATGAATACACTTACGTGAAAATAAAATATTAAAAATATTTGGTTTATAATGGGAAGTAATTTTTCTAACATAATCAATTTATACAATTGAAGAGTATATTACTACCGTAACTATTTGAAAAATAAATTGAAAAATATAAGGTTATTGTGTTAAAGCTTTTCGAAACCGTCGTTGGTTTTAATTAGTTCATATTTTAATATTTCCTTTGCATCAATTACAAAATATAGTGTAAAATAAACAAATTAGATTATAGTGCTAGAAATAGGGCAACGTGAATTTATCGTTGAAATTTCCAAGTCAGATTATCTAAAGATATAAGAAATGTTAATAAAAAGTTCACCTGCTAATGAACTATTTAAATTATTATATTATGTTTCTCAGTTTATAGGTAATCAAAGCAGTACGAATATTATCGCATATTTATAAAGTATAAAATCACAATAAACTATTGATAAAATCTTGCCGTACTATCAAAGTAATGGAAGACGCCTTACGACTTTCTAACAGTGAATATCTAAATTAATTATCTATTTATTTATTCATTTAAGAGAAGCGATAATGAGTTTTAATGGCAATCTTTTTACCGCATCCTTAATTGCAATGTAAATATCACACCTTTAAAAAACAATGTTGTTGTAAAATCTTAGTAATAAACTATTGTAGGTTCTATTAGCATGTCGCAATTTCAAAAAGAAAGAGTATTTAAACGAGAAACATTAATTCTAAATATTTATTCCAAGGACTGTTTTTGGTAAAACTGTACGAATAATAAGTATATAATTTACTGTGATGCTGAACGATGGTTTTTCTATTATTTTAACATAAAATATTAGATGTTTGTGTAGCAAGAGGAAGCTAAATTTATTATTCCTACTCCTCTGGTCTGTGATGTACCCAAGGTAACTCGGTCAGCCTTAGCAGGTAAACCTAATAGTTTTTCTAAAATCAAAGCTTGTAGATAATAAAGGTTACGTTGATTATAAAAATGTTTAATATTTGGGAAATTTAATATTAGTTTAAAGAGAGTTGTTCAGGCAAGGTGTATCTTATAATACTACAACAATAAACTTTAATAAAATACAGCAAAATATATTCAAATTTAAAACGAAATATTATATGTTAATTCTTATTCAGGTCTTATGTTTTACGCAGTTTTCGTTATTTTATGCGATTGCAGGCCTTTGGAATTTAGTTTTGTGGCATTATTTTAACTGATACGAACTTATATTTTGCACAATTATATATTTTTTGTTTATTTTAAGTATTTATAAATTTTACATTTGATTAGCCTACAAAACAAATTATTATTATGTTTTGACATTAGTTATTACTTTGGCATAGGCCATCTAATAGGCTTTTCTGCGATACTAGGTAGTGGTTCGTAGGAAACATTATAATGAATATTTTACATTAAGGTGATAGAAATGGACTATGTGATTCACATAATTTATTGTTAAAGTAATTGATATTTATTTTTTGCTTTAACCTAATTATAGGTAAAAAAATTTGACTTCTCCATAACGTCTTTCCTTTTGTTTTTTCCTTTGATACAAGTAAAAAAAAAAATAATAATAACGGTTGCACGTTGCTATTGTGAATGTATCAAACATTATTAGCTGCCTTATTTATGATCTACTTGTTTTAACTAAGTTGCAATTAGTTTTTTTATAGAAATCACCAAATAAATTACATCATTTCCAAACTTCAATATTCTATATTTGTTCTATATTGTGATAATTTTTTTTCTATTATTAATAGAAATTTAGTTTTAATTAAACTTTTGTAAGAAGTCGACGTTCTAGTGAAAAATTCCAAAATAAATTTTATTTAGCGTGAATCAATATCTACTGTGAAAATATATAAAGTCAAATTTTTATTTAGATTTAGATCTCTGTTTTATATAACCCCTCATCAATAAATATAGCATAGTGGATGTCTATAACCGTTTGCCAATTTAGCGTAAAGTGAAATTTGACTTTACAGAGAATAGTAGAGAGTGTAATATTCCTTACATCCCAACTAATTACATCCGCATATGGGCAAGGGAGGGTGACATCAGTAAACACTAATAGATTGTACAAAGGCACAATGTGAGAATCTATTTTCTGATAATAATGGTTATTATTCTCTCATGTTGATGTATATATATATATATATATATATATATATATATATATATATATATACATATATATATATATATATATATATATATATATATATATATATATATATATATTTCATTTTAAGCATCTTCCAAATATAATGAATTAATATGACACGATTTTATTCAATTGCTCTAGACAAGGCTCGTAAATCTAATATTCTATTTAGATATTAAGTTAAATAACTAAATTCTATAGAATTATTTACCCTCGGAGTGACGACTGCTTGGAGCATGTTAAGCCTGGTCACTGCTGTTCCAGAGAAGTCTGTAATCATCGTAAAATTACTGTACAATTATACTCGGCTTATAAATATTAGCAAACTAAGCTCAAACTTCCTGATTGTGGTGTTACTTGAGTCCACTAGATAGTAATAGCTACTAAAGCACAAGTTGGACGGAAGTTAAATTGTTTGTTGATGATGTTAGAAATACAGTGACGCATTTTAATTCAGCCGATAAAAATGGGAGTATAAATAAAACTTTCTCTAACGAATGGTAAATGCTCTTAAATGTAATGCTAATTTGTTTTTAAATAATAAATCATATTTTACTTGATTTTATTAACAAACAATTCGGGAGCATGAAGTGAAGTATATAATGAGGAATAAAACGTTATTGGGAATTTTACAATTTCCACATAGCTTTATTATATTAGTCATTTATACCTAACGTATCCATTTTTCAATGGATATAATACATTTATCCATCCATAATAAAATGTATTTCGTTACAGAAAAAAAATACTTAATCTAGGGTTGTTAAAATTCAGAAATTTATTAACTTGCTCGTATTTTATTTTTAACCTATTTTTCCATATCATACAAAACGAAGCTTCTGTTAAATTTTCCGCTGCTTAAAGATTATTTTAAAACCTACAAATGTGTGTCTACATATTTCGGAGATCTCTAGTTGTAAAACCTATTAGTCTTTACACTTCGTTTCAGAAACTTTACATAATAAAATTAATAAATATAGTGACTGTTTATGCATTTGTTGCTTTAACTATTGCATATAAGATATACACTCAGGAAGACATAAACACAAAAGTATATACAATTATATATATTATAACCTAACATTTATTTAAATGTTTTACCTTTAGGTTATAATATAAATTGACCTTTCTGTAGTCACACCTTCAGGATTCTAAATAACTAACAATCATATAAATTTAACATCAATTACATTTATTTATTCAACTGTCATTTAATTATTACAAGTTATACCAAATTACTTTAATACGATCCTGTGACAAAGATTGATTGGTTATCTAATACTAAAGTTGAATAAATATACCCCACAAAATGACGTGTGAATGACGGAAATGGTCAAGCTATCGAGCTAGATATGTGTTTTATTCTCCTCACTATAAAGAAACAGAGCCCTGAAGCATAAAAATATAAACAGGAAAGTCTTATCTTTATAGAGAAAATGTTATTTACAAAGTTTTGTATAAAAAACAGAGGTCTACCGTAATGTTATACCTGAAGTAAAGGAAATACCCAATAAATATGCCTGCCACTTTTCAGCTATTATGCCCCTAAATCTAGCAGACTAAACAATAGGCCTAATAGTGTTAGACAGTTATGAAATAGTTGTAAAAATAATAATAAAATATTTTAAATAGATATCAAAAGGAAAATAAAATAAATGTAAACACAGGATATTCTGTTATCAAGCACTAGCAGAAAAACTTAGAGGAAGACTTTATGAAGCGAGATTTACATTTTCTTCTGCTTACAAATTTTCTTTGCAGCTAAAACCTAGGAATAAAATTTCAATTGAAATTATGTCTACCCTTATACATTTTTCAAACCAACTCAACAATTTTGCTTGGATGCATGATAACTCTAGCTATTCTGTTTATATATTTCTAAAACGAAATTTTATTGTGTCTGCAGCTCACGTGAGTTGATCG
This sequence comes from Prosapia bicincta, assembly GCA_036971475.1. NCBI lineage: Eukaryota > Metazoa > Arthropoda > Insecta > Hemiptera > Cercopidae > Prosapia > Prosapia bicincta. The sequence continues at coordinate 207,612,175 of JBAIZL010000002.1, read as the reverse complement.
ATAGAGGCGGGTTATTTTTTTTTATATATAGGGGTGTGCGTGAATTTAACAAGACTAAGTTTATTGATTCATCGAGTTTTATAACCTATACTATCTATCGATTATATATATTTCTATATTGTTAGTATATATACATATATATATATATATATATATATATATATATATATGTATAAATATATATAAAATGTATATATATATATATAAATATAGGTTGATAAATTACTCCCTTTTACATACCATTTTAGTAACGATTTGTGTTATATTTTTACTTAAACCTATTTTATTTTTAAAAAACAGTCGAAGTGTATTTCATATAATATAAAGTTTGATGAAAATTAAATGGTTATGTGGCAATTTCCCAAACTCTCTCATTTATCCAGTGATACGTGGAACACAGGTCAGAAAATACTGACATATGCTAAATAGCTATTCGAGTATTTAAGTGATTTAATTTACATTTATTAGTAATCTATTCACAGAATTATTTTTCAACTTTATATTGAGCTTACATATTAGTTTAAATTTTAATTTGACGTTGAGTTGAGTTACAATATTTATTGAATTACTCATCAAACACGTTAACTAAATTTCTCGGTGTTTTGAAATACCTACTATTCGAAACTACATTATCTATAAAACATTTAAAATAGTATTATAACAACAATTGAAGCAGAAATAATTTTTAGCAATATCATAAACTTAAATTTATTACCTACAACCAATCATTTTTTAATATCAGTTTAAAAGCTGTTCCTTTAAAGAGTAATTAAATAGTAATATTTTGTATATATATATATATATATATATATATATATATATATATATATAAATATATATTTATTATAAATTTGTGTGAAATTACGAAATGTTTCTAACAGAAAGAGCTTTGCAAGCATTATTCAGTTAGTATATCTTTCTTCATTATCATCAATCTAATTATATATATATATATATATATATATATATATATATATATATATATATATATATATATATATATATATATTACAAAATTTGTGTGAAATTACGAAATGTTTCTAACAGAAAGTCCTTTCCAAGCATTATTCAGTTAGTATATCGTTTTTCATTATCATCAACCTAATTATGTATATATATATATATATATATATATACAGACATTTTTGTTTTTAAACTAATTTTCAAAATTTTATTCATTATTTTTAAACTTTATTTTGTAATGTCTCTTTGTGACAAAAGGGTCCTACAATGTTTTAGTTAATTTTCTTTGTAGATAATATCAACAGACTTAGCTAAGGTGTTAACTCTTTAAAACACAATTTACGTACTTTTACAAAAAAGTGGTTTAGTTTTTAAATAACGCCATAGCGTTAATAATAACATAATTAAACATAATAAAATTTGTGTCGTCATCAGTAAAATACATATTCTCAAGGTAATTATTTTCTAATAGAACCTAACATCAAGAAACTTTGAATAAATAACTTCGCAACATAAAATTATACATGCGAGATAATTTACTTCGGTATTGTTATTGCCATAACAATAAATCAAATAAAGTGTCTGTTTTGAAAGTAAAAGTATTTTTCTATGCATAATAGTGTTCACACAACACTATTGCCAGATTAGCAAGTATCACAAAACTGTAAAAACTCAAATTATTATTTATAAATATAAAAATTGTTCAATAAATAAAAAAGAGGTGAACAACTATCTGGTTTTATTATAAAACAAAAATACGAAGACCGCTCTATCAGAAATGTCTAGGGCCAACTATCTTCATTACAGACTGTGTAGTGTGTTTATACTAAGGGAATAATTACTGATTTCAATGTAAACACAATATAGTGAAGGCGATGTGGGGCACAAATATTTGTGTCATCCTTCTTCCTTATCATGGCCAAAACACTCATAATTCCTTCTGCCTACCAACATCCCCCTACTTCATCGTGTGAAATTAACTTTAGTTTTAAATACAAATTTCTAAAACGGGATGGTTGAAATTTGGAGCAAATTCTTGTCATAATTAAAAACAAAAAATGTTATTCATTAACAAATAGTGTGAATTTCTATAAAGCTAAATAATATGATAATATGTATATGTATGTAAATATATATATATATATATATATATATATATATAAATATATATATATATATATATATAAATATATATATATATATATATATATATATATATATATATATATATATATCGCAATATGTATTCTTGTGTATTAATAAAGAACTAAGTCAAAATACAAATACAGAATTAAAATTGAATTTACAATTCGCTTATAAAAGTTTAACAACATTGTAATTTATTTGGTATAGCTATTATTTGATCTAATTTGCACATATGTTAATTTTAATTGTTAATTATTCCAGATGATGGTGGTACTGTTAGCCAACGAAAAGCTTTGAATTGTAAATTCAATTATAATTCTTGTATTTGTATTTTGACTTAGTTCTTTATATATATATATATATATATATATATATATATATATATATAATACATTTAAATAGAATGTTTGTAGCTGGTGTAAAATATCCATTTACAATATAGGTTACAAAATAGATTTATTGTATATCTATAGGCCCAAGGGTTACAAAACTGTTAGTTTTCTTCTACATTTCTGTAAAAACGACTATATCTTGCGTGGACAAACTTACAAATACGTGTAAATTCCATAAATGAAACCTTGTTTACTACAACTAGAAATAACATGAAAAGGTGACATAAATGTAATACGTTATTCTGTAAAATACTAGTATTAGTAATTAATAATATTTTTTATTGTAGCTACACAAGCAATCTCAAATTATCATACAAGTATAAGAACACAACTTGCACTCCGACAGAAAGGCTCTCACAGGAAAGCAAACAGTCTATCTCTACGACAGTATGAGAATCATGGGGTTTGCACAAACGCTTAAATATGAAAAATTATTAATGGCAGATAGAAAATCACCTGGTATTTCAGTATAAAAATAAATGTTCTGATTATATATATATGAATATGTGTAAATATGTAAATACATATATATATATATATATATATATATATATATATATATGTATTTATTTATTTATATATATTTATATTAAATATGGTGATATGTTTTCTTGTATATATAGTTAATAAATTTAAAAATATTTCAAAAACAAGAATACTTTTAATGAATATATTTATTCAAAGCTTTTCGCCGATAAAATAGTATCAGCATCTTCAGGAAAAAAATTATCTAATCTTAGATAATCTTAATATATATATATATATATATATATATATATATATATATATATATATATATATATATATATATATATATCAGTAAGTCACCTATGAACCTTTTTTAATCAGATAATAATATTACGTTGACTAACACTCAGTAAAAAGCTTCATTGAAAATGCTAAATAACCTGAAAAACTACTGGTCCAAGCAAAAACTAGCCTTTAGGTGAAATGTTCAGTAAATAACAAGAATAAATAAAGTTGACAACCTAAATATTGTATTAATATTCATACAAAAATTCTTGATATAGAAACATTATTTAGACAAGCACTATTCTGTCTCCACGCCAAAATTACCAATTTTATCATACTCTCTGAACTCCTAATCATTTCAAGATGAATTTGAGGTTAATAAAACGTTCAAAAGAAATGTATTTTGTATGGAACTATAACTATATTATCTTTGGTTTTCCTTAGAACAATTATGTAGCAGTTAGAAAATTTTGCATTGTTGTGTTTTAGATTGTAATACATATTAAATTAATTTAAATATTAAATAATAACTTTAGTTCAGCACTCCAAATATTAGGTAAAATAATTATTTCTAAAATGAAGAAATTTAAATAAAATGAAAAGTTTATAAACTTCTATTACTGACTTTGAAAAGTAATAAAAATCACTCTCTGACAGTTCTGAGTGTAAACAAATAACTTGAAAAGCAAGACAGTTGAAGTTCAGTTGATTCTCTTAGTGTTTAAACAAATTTGATGAATACTTATCCTACTTTATAATTACAGCATTATTTTCTAGGCAGTCATGAGATTTGTCTTTTTTAAAGACTGAGACATTCTGATACACAATGATAACCATAAAATATGTCCTATCAAATAGAGTAACGGAACAAAGGCATTAAATTTATAACATTAAATAAGGTAATTAAATAAGAAATTAAATATTAATTAATTAAACAAAAAATATCTATAGTGTACATATATAGCATTACAGAAAGTCATTGCTATTACCAATTTTGACAGAATTACTTTGATTTTAATATATCATTACGTAACCGGCACAGTCATTCATATAAAGGGTGCGGCAGCATAACTTCCTTTTTTTAAATGCTCGCCATTCAGTTAGTTGATGTCATAGCGGAGCGCTAGGGGCCTCGTTCAAGAGGAGGTACAGTACAGTTTTGTCCCGACACGTTTCAGTCGCCATCATGCGTTGGAATAGTGAGGAGCGTGCCTTTGCCGTTGAGGCCTACTTTTCAAGCGGATGTTCGGTTATTGCAACACAGCGCGCATTTCGGAATCGCTTTAATTTAGCCCAGTTGGCTCCCGTCCAAGACCGCAAATCAATTGTTACATGGGTCACTACATTCAGACAAACTGCAAGGGCGACAAAACGAAGAACTGGAGTCCCTCGGCCCGAACATCCGCTTGAAAAGTAGGCCTCAACGGCAAAGGCACGCTTCTCACTATTCCAACGCATGATGGCAATGAAACGAGTCGGGACAAAACTTTACTATACCCCTCTTGATCGAGACCACTAGCGCTCTGCTATGACATCAACTAACTGAATGGCGAGCATTTAAAAAAAGGAAGTTATGCTGCCGCGGCCTGGCCGATCGGAATGGCCGGCACGCTCTCCCGATCTGTCCCCTTGTGATTTTTTTCTATGGGGTTTTTTGAAATCCCGTGTTTATGTGAACCGTCCAAGAACCCTACAAGATTTGAAGACCAACATCCAAGAAGAAATTGCCAACATAACACCTGCTACGCTAACAAGAGTCATGACAAATGCCAGAAATCGTTTACGCAATGTATGGAGAATGAGGGACGTCACCTAACAGATTTGATCTTCAAAACAATGTAAATAAAAACATTGAGAATTAGGGTCACCCTAATACAACCACGATGGCCAAACCAGGCACAAAAATGCTATAATGTGAATTGTAATGAAGAAAATCCATAACAATATATTTCCTTCCGTCTCATTTATCAATTGACACTAGCGTTAAGGAGAATTTGAGGAATTATTCTCTAAACAGAAATATTAGGAACTTTCAATGTGCAATCTGTATGAATATGTTTTAAAATATTAATAATAACAATAATAAAAATAATAATAATGATTGCAGTAGTGTTAGGAGTAACATATTAGTAAAGGAACTCTTCTAAATGAAATCACCAGATACCTAATAATAAATCAAATACTTTGTATAAATTTACATACCTAAAATAAATGTAATAACAAAGGCGAATCCTCAATTTCATTGAATGTAGGATTATAAAAAACATGAACTTAGAGTACACTACTATATATACTTTGAACTAAATGAAAACAAGTAAATTTTTAAAAAATCAAGTAAATTTCTACTTAGGTAAAAAAAAATGGTATCATTGTTCTTTTTCAGTTTGTTTATTTGATTCGTATCATTCAATTTTAACCTTACAGCTTTATTTATGATATTATGTAGTAACCAAGGCAACTGTTTAAGGTTTTACAATGGAAGTTTCGACGACAACAAGAGGGGGGAAAAAATTCATAAACATTTTTGAGAAATCTTTTTATTAGGAAGTTGGGGCAGTGCCAAAGCGCGCTAGAATTTGAACCAGAAGGTTCCAAATTCTAATCCTGATGGACCCCATATTTTTTAAACTATTGAACAAATATTTGAAAACCACTTATTAACGTCAATTGGCATCCACTGTCGGTTTGAAAAAAATGTATTTATACTTGACCGAATAAATAAAAACGAATTTTATCAACGAATATATATATCAGGAGAGTGTCAGCTAATAGAAGAAATTTAAAAGTACTTATTACTTCCAAAGTTTTACAAATCCTA
>JBAIZL010000002.1:207548603-207603603 GCA_036971475.1 Prosapia bicincta | reverse complement strand
TATCGGATAAAATCTTATATTTTATACGAACAGAGAAAAAATATCGTCACAGAACACATCTTTTTTCCTGAGAAGTATTTGTGGTTCCCTATAATTCATATGGGTAATCAAGCAATCAAAAATGTAATTGTTTCGGATATGTTAGTATCCGATTTGATAGATTAGCGAATAGAAATCATGATTGAGGCCCCGACTTTCAATATTTTTGGTAATACCTTTATGTAATTATATTTTTTTTATTGAAAAATTATTTTGTACTTTTTACTAAGTAAAAATTATCTCGGTTTCTTTTGTTTATGTAGATTCTGTTTAAAACAAAACTATTATTCCTTTGTTTTGGTTAAAGTAGCGTATTTATTGTCTCGAAATCAAATGGATTGGGATATAACTACAGTGTTACCACCGGGAAGGTTTCCCCTTTCATTTAGGAATAAAATCTCTTTGATCGCTTCAATTATTGTAGAACAAACAGAAAAAAATATACAGGTTGAATAAGGAGCCTCCTCCTTTTTGAGGTTGGTTAAAAATAATTGTATGTACAACTATGCAAAAGGACCGTAAACAAAGAACCAATAGACTGGACTTGTTTTCTAGGTTTATATAAATTCTTTTAGTTATAAATAAAAAAATCTTGAATTTATATATTACATTATATCCAAAATACAACATTTCATTTAACGTTTTTAATCCTACAGCTTTGCTTATAAAACTTTGGAAATAATATTGTTGCAAATATGGAAAATAATTTTTTAAAAAACCAGGAAAAACAGTTTTCTTCTCGAATAAGATTGATGTATTGCATGTGATTATAAAATAAATAGAATTTTAATTTATATAACACAGTTTGTTAAATACAAAGTATTGAAATTTTCAAGTCCTTTTCAGTTTTATATAGTAACCTAATTCTACTGCAGGATATTAAGCATATCTTTCAACAATGAACATGTAATACGTAATAAATAAAATAAACATACTGATATGATATGATATGATATGACATACTTAAATACATTTTGTAATATCTAAGTTATATACATTTTTGAAATTAGGAAAGAAATATGTCAAAAATTACTGTAGTTACTAGAACACATTTATTATCCCTTATTTTAGGGAAATATTTTATCTGAAACCAATTTTATTGTATGCCTCAATATATGCGTTTGTGTTTGTAACAAACTTTGTAAATGGTTTCTATAAAAATTTCTAATTCCTTGACTTTTATATATTAACAAAATTGTCTAAAATCTACAGGCTACAGTATGCAAATAATTATCACTAAACATGCGATTTTTATTCAAAAAACCAAGATTAAAGACTAGCTATATTATTGACCGTTATCATGGTGTAACCGTAAATTATGGACATTCTTGATGAAACGACTCCAGAAAGAACTTCAAGGGTTACATACAGTTCCTTCAAAATTTGGAGAATATAGCTCCAAGTATTTTATGTGTTCACAGACTTTGGATATGGTGTCATTTTTTTCAAATTCATCATTAAAATCTTTTACCATAACTCTATTGTTTTGATTTAAATAGCAAAATATATTGCAGTTATTAGTTGTGGTTTTTATTTATCTAGGACGTAATCAACCTGATCACAGAGTACATTAAATGTCACAACTAAAGACAACATGTTTGCAACCGCTTACTTGTAAGTTGTGAATGACAAACAATTTCTTCAATTCATTATATTTCTTTGTTTTAATTTCTTTAAGACGCAGCTAGTTTATTTACACAAAATAATGTCCAGGTTAGTATTACTTACCTGGACTATAAACGGTTCAGTATTCTAATAAACACGTAATATTAAATACAAAACTTGTACGGTTAATTCCTACTTGAGTAAACAATGAAACATTTCATTAAAATGAATTTTATTTATTAATTCAAATAATATAAACAAAGTAACATAGCATATGCAATAAATCAGCTCTCCTACCACATATAATACACTATAAAATCAGCTGTTTTATGATATAATATGTTTTCCCTTATGTTTTGCAAAGTTGGAAGATATAGTTATATTGCATACCTTGTCCCTTTTTAAAAGGGTTTTCTCACACATACATTATTTCGTTCAAATTACTTTATTAATTATTATTTTAAAATACTATATTAACATCAAGTGGGAACCACTGCAAGTTAAAAAAAGGCCACCATTTTATTTTGATTGAATGAATAAAACTTACTTTATAAACGAATAAAGTTCTGAACAATATATAATAACATTAGTTTAGGCAAAAATGTTACATATTACAGCAGTGTCAGAAAAAAAAAACTGAAATATTAGTTTTAAAATAGACATTTAAAAATATTGTAAATTTTAATTCTATGTACAGTAATACTGGTTGATATATGATTTCCACAAGCCTTTTGTTATGAAAACAACTAATAATTAGAAATGCGCCGGATAATTACGCAGGACAGGAATCGCAAAATTACCTCTGAACATTTTTTTTTTCTTCTTGGTTTGGTCATAGAACCAAAATGCCACTGCAAGATGACCAAGATGAGCAAGAACAAATTTTTTTTTTAAAAGTTTTCATTTAATATAATTGAATTATGTAAAAGAGCATCAAACATTTTTTTTATAGTTTTTAAAAACGTTTCATCTCTGATTAGTCAACATTTAGCGAGTTCCCTAGCCAACACGTATCCAAAATTAATAATGGCAAGGCCTGATGCAGGAGCTACGCTGTACAACATAAATTCCAGTTTCAGATAAGTTATTAATTTTATGTAAGGTAATATGAAATCAAAAGTTAACTTTCAAAACTTAACTCGGGACGACAAAATAGTGCATGTTTTCATATTTTAATAATCCAGGAAGTTATGATTAATCCATGGAATGCAATAACAAATTTTTAACTGTTAGATAAATTAATTTGCAATGTATTTTAATTTATACGATAGCAATCACTTTGTCGATATCACATGCCAATGCCAACAATTCCGAAATAGTGAAAATATGTGTGTCAATTCTGTCAAACAAAGGTAAAAACCAAATCTAAAACAGTGTAAACGTTTCTAATTGTATGTTTTTCTCTTTTATCTTTTATGTAAATTTTGTACATTAAAATTTGATTTATTTTATTTTGAAACAATTGGTAAATTTCTTGAATGCACCATTCTCAAGTTTAAATTAAGATTGCATTTGACTTTGCAGGTCACTTTATTAATTATGTAACAGATAACTACAATATTCAACACCTATATTCCTTTAGAATTTATTTAAAATAAATGGTTACAACCATTTTTGTGTTACAATATATATATATATATATATATATATATATATATATATATATATATATATATATATATATATATATATATATAAAGAACATAAGTCAAAATATAAAATACAAGAATTATAATTGAATTTACAATTCAAAGCTTTTCGTTGTAAGCTGTTCGAAAAGTTTGAATTGTAAATTCAATTATAATTATTGTATTTGTATTTTGACTTATGACCTTCATTAATACACAAGAATACATATTGCGATATATATTTATATTTTTATATATATATATATATACATATATATATATATATATATATATATATATATATATATACATACATATATATATATATATATATATATATATACAGCCTGCTAACAATACGGAGACCATACATTGGTCATTTTGCATTCAAACTGGCAGCCGGGTACTTGTGGCAGCCGTATACGGCTGCCACATAGTAATCCATGGTAATGTAACACCCTCTGACAATAATCGAAATAAAAACCATGTCAATAAGTATAAAAAGATGTGTTTTATTGGAGCTATACTGTATTTGGAAGTTCTATGGTCGTTCTGAATTTTTAAAAAATAATTTGTAATAACCAAACGGTGCTCGTATTGATAGCAGAGTGAACAGGATTTGTATATCACAAGTTCGTAACATTTCCGCCAGGGGCAGCATAGTCGCCTCCTGTATATAAATGTACTGTATATTTCAACCATTCTCTAACATTATGGCAGCCACAAACTTGGCAACATTGCTGGCATCCACATGAATATCAATGGTACTACGTAATGTATATATTTGAATTGGACAAAGAATCGCTGGAAAGTGACCAATCGGGGGTTTTTGAGGATGCTGAAATCAATGCCGTCATCGAAAGTCACCGGGGATGTACTGGTGAGGCTAAACCCATGTTCAAAAGGGGTTGAATTAGGGTAAAAATGTCAGATGCCTAAGAATAGCGGGATAATGACCGTTCGGGGGTTTTTGAGGATGCTAAATTCAATGGTGTCATCTAGAGTCACCGGGGATGGACCGGATGTGACTCTACGTAAGTACCAAAGGGATGATTTGGGGTAAAAAAGTCAAAAGTCAAAAAATCGCTGGAACATAACCACTCGGGGGTTTTTGAGGATGCTGAATTCAATGCCGCCATCGAAAGTCACGGGGGATGGACAGATGAGACTCTACGTGAGTGCCAAAGGGATGATTTGGGGTAGAAATGTCAAAAGTGAAACAATTACTAGAAAATAAAAACTCGGGGAAATTTGATGAGGCGGAATTCAATGCCCTCACCGAAAGTAACCGGTAATGCATTGGTGTGGTTCCACGAGAGTACCAAAGGGGTGAATTGGGGTGAGAATGTCAGAGATCAAAAAATCGCTGAAAAATATCCGCTTGGGAGTTTTTAAGGATGCTGAATTCAATGCCGTCATCGGAAGTCTCCGGGGATGTACTTGTGAGGCTAAATCCATGTTCAAAAGGGGTTGAATTAGGGTAAAAATGTCAGATGCCTAAGAATAGCGGGATAATGACCGTTCGGGGGTTTTTGAGGATGCTAAATTCAATGGTGTCATCTAGAGTCACCGGGAATGGACCGGATGTGACTCTACGTAAGTACCAAAGGGATGATTTGGGGGTAAAAAAGTCAAAAGTCAAAAAATAACTAGAAAATAACCACTCGGGGTTTTTGGTGAGGCGGAATTTAATGCCGTCCCAGAAAGTCGCCGGGGATCCACTGGTATGGTTCCACGCGAGTACCAAAGGGGTGGTTGGGGTGAAAATTTCAGAAGTATAAAAAATCGCTGGAACATAACCGCTCGGGGGTTTCTGAGCGTGCTGATATCAATGGCGTCATCGAAAGTCACCGGGGATGGACGTATGTGACTCTACGTAAGTGTCAAAGGGATGATTTGGGGTAGAAATGTCAAAAGTCAAAAACGTACTAGGAAATAAGAACTCGGGAATTTTTGATTATACGGAATTCAATGCAGTCACCGAAAGTCACCGGGGATCCACTGGTGTGGTTCCACGCGACTAGCAAAGGGGTAAATTGGGGTGAAAATTTCAGAAGTATAAAAAATCGCTGGAACATAACCGCTCGGGGGTTTTTGAGGATGCTGAATTCAATCCCGCCATCGAAAGTCACCGGGGATGGACAGATGAGACTCTACGTAAGTGTCAAAGGGATGATTTGGGGTAGAAATGTAAAAAGTAAAAAAAAATACTAGAAAATAACAACTCTGGGAATTTTGATGAGGCGGAATTCAATGCCGTTAACGAAAGTCACCGGGAATGCATTGGTGTGGTTCCACGCGAGTACCAAAGGGGTGAATTGGGGTGAAAATGTCAGCAGTCAAAAAATCGCTGGAAAATATCCGCACGGAGGTTTTTGGGGACGCTGAATTCAATGCCGTCATCGAAAGTCTCCGGGGATGTACTGGTGAGGCTAAACCCATGCACCAATGGGGTTGAATTAGGGTCAAAATGTCAGATGCCTAAAAATCGCGGGAAATGACCGTTTGGGGGTTTCTGAGGATGCTAAATTCAATGACGTCATCTAGAGTCACCGGAGATGGACGGTTGTGACTCTACGTTAGTACTAAAGGGATGATTTGGGGTAGAAATGTCAAAAGTCAAAAACGTACTAGAAAATAAGAACTCGGGAATTTTTGATTATACGGAATTCAATGCAGTCACCGAAAGTCACCGGGGATCCACTGGTGTGGTTCCACGCGACTAGCAAAGGGGTAAATCGGGGTGAAAATTTCAGAAGTATAAAAAATCGCTGGAACATAACCGCTCGGGGGTTTCTGAGCGTGCTGATATCAATGGCGTCATCGAAAGTCACCGGGGATGGACGTATGTGACTCTACGTGAGTGCCAAAGGGATGATTTGGGGTAAAAATGTCAAAAGTCAAAAAATTACTTGTAATTTACCACTCGGAGGTTTTTGAGGATGCTGAATTGAATGCCGTCATCGAAAGACACCAGGGAGGGACGGGTGTAGGCTCTACGGGAGTAGCAAAGGGAGAATTGGGGTAAAAAGGTCAGAGGCCAAGAGATCGATATAAAATGATCACTGGGGGTTTTTAATGATGCTGATTCTAATCCTAGCACCGAAGTTGGCCATGTACAATCCGGGATAGGACTGCGGGTGTCGCTGTGGGTGAATTGAGATAAAACTTGCCAGAATCTAAAATATTGCCCAAAAATGGGCATTCGAAGATTTTCGAAGGTCCTAATCCCTTGTCATCAAAATAAGATGTAAGGGGTTACCAAGGGGTGATTATATCCCATTGACAATAAATCGCCCGAAATTGGCATGTTTCCAACTATGCAACATAACCAAAAGAAAGAGTCGGGTTCGCGACCTTGTATTGGACAGAAGCTGTGCTACATCTATTGACAGAAATGTTTGTGATATGAAAATATAAACAGGCGGCACTCCAATAGCAGTTACGTTTGTTTACATCATGTCTGTCAAACTAATCTTTATAGCTTGAAGCAGTGTTTCAATGCAGCCTGTCCATGTCCTTTAAGAATTTTAAAGACTGTGTGCTCGAACGATTCAATTTGAAAAGATAACTGTTTGTCCCAAATTGATAATTTTATAAAAATTAAATTTTTCATTTAATTTTTAAAATAATGTATATTGTCTACCTAATTGTCATATATTTTCTTTACATTTTTACTTAGACTGTCTAAACATTTATGTTTGTTTTCTCATTCTTCTTCGGGTAATTAATTTTCTCTCTTTTCGTGTTATTTTCTTTTAAAAAGGATGGTATCGTTAGCGGGGGCAGCGGATGACTTTTCAACCATCCGTTAATGAAAAATTTCTACTATAACCGTAAATAAAAAAAACTATAATAAGTAGATTTTATATTCTTTCAACCTTTATACAACTTAAAATAAACGACAAAGAGAATTTGTTGACCCACATCATTTCATCGACTTATCTTGATCAGTTTATATATTCAGAAAACCTATTATGCCAATATCTACAAATTCCAAGCTTAACCTTTAACTACCGTCATCGTGCCTGACCATCAACGACGGGTTAGCCGAAGAAGACAGTGATTCAGGTGCTGTATCTAATGACCAACATTTAGAAGGCATTAAAGAGAATAAGGGAATTGTGCAACAGAGTGCAGAAGTAATTTAGTAAAAGATCATGATACCGAATCTCAACGACGTGCATCAGACGATGAAGATGATTTCGAAAAACTGCAACCTCCAGAAATTTACAAATTTTTCTATTTGTATAGATAAATTGTTATAAACAATGTAGAATTTGTCCAGCAACAAAAAATAGAAGGACTAGTTACACTTTGTAAGCTGACTTTGAACAGCCAATATGTCTAGAATGTTCTGAGCCGCTGTGTAAATACTGCTGTCAAAATTGAGTTATTATTTCTAATGCGTTTCCATAAATAAAGCTTATAATGTGTCAAATGTTATCTTGTACATAAAGTTAAGTGTGTACAATCAGTGAACAAGATATAATTAGTGTATGTTAATTATCGTGCGATTATAAGTCTTTTTAGCTAAACTGCGCTAAAATCTGTAGAAGGTTTTATTTACTACAGTTTTCAATTAGTAAATAAAATATAACTGATCTCATAAAACTACGTTTACCCTAGTCACATGCAACCAGAATATTCAAAAACAATTTTTATAAAGTAAATGCAAGATAAATTGTTAAACCACACAATAAATCACACTTAGAAATTTCGTGCCTGTGAGCTACAACGGCAGTACTAGTGTAACAGAAATGTGCAGGACGGTTGTTAAAGGTCAATAAATACTGAATCATCTTTCGTTAATCTCTGTATTGTATACAAGAACCTAAATGACATCTGTGCGAGTGTTGTCAGTTTATATTACGATATCAGGCTGTCTGGTGTAAACAAACATAGGTCCAAGCCAAACAAAGATAAAGGCTCGCACTCGACAAGTACTCTCGTGGACGAATGCCCGAAAAACTGACTTTCTGCATTCTATCTTTTCCATCCCTTTCTCTCATTTACATACGGCGTAAACGTAAATAATTTATCGTATTCTCCCAGCGTCAAAATGGTCGTATAAAGACGGAAACATTTGTTTCTATCCTCGACTTTAGCCGCTGGTCGTCTATAATTTATTTTATTAATATGTTTATTGAATACGTTGGTATTAACTTTTAGTGAATATATATGGCGTAGGCCATATTAAGTGTTACATCGGTTAATACAAGTGTTAACATGTTTGTAATGTTACCAAATTGTAACAATATACAGCAAATAATAGTCACTTTTAGATTATTAAAATCGGAAAGAGATGATATGAAAATTAATTTGAAAAGCAAGTTAAATTAAAAAATAAATACTTTATCGATCCTATAGTATCTAAGAGCACCAAGGGTAAAGAACGAGATGCATTGACCGGACCATTAAGATAAGTTTGGTCATCAAGTAAACAAACGCGCCAGAATGGCTTTCGGAGTGTCGGCTGTTTATGTTTCCATATCAGAATTGTGTCTGTAAATACACAGCATAGTTCTCTATAAGATAAGGTCGCGAATCCAAAGCTGTATGTCCTAAAATAGCATGTTTACAAATTCCTTAAGTACTTACATCGAGAACTCTAATGAAACACTTGGCAACAATATCTCAACTTTTCCAAATGAATGACCAAGGTATTAAAGAGCTAGCGTTATTTATAGGACATACAACATCATTTTTATCAATAATAACATTATATATATTTTTTTCATCCAAATACTCATTCAAAATGATCATTCAAAATACTCATACTTTTTCATCCAAAATAGTTTGAAAGATATAAATTATGTAGATAAGAAAGAACACGTGGATATATACACACATTCTATGACGATAAGGGCAAAACATTTTAAGTACTTATTTAAGGATACATGTATCATAGGTGTTAATATGCCAATTAAACTAGATAGCAGTTCAGGCGGTTTAAGCAATAGTAAATATTTAAAATTCTTTATTTCTATATCTCTGCAGACTATATGTAAGGATACATAGTTCTTCCCAATATATATTGCAGTGTAGCTAGGAATCAAGACGTTTTCAGTAAGCAATGTAATTAATCTATTATGTTTAGCCTCGATATTCTAGTCCCAAGAGTAACTTTAATGTCTAAGAGATTTTCACTCACGTTAGAGTTGCATGAAAAACTGTTTCAAGTATGGTGATCATTGGTACGGAAACAAATACAGTAGTGCATGGATAATTCGAGGTAGATGGCACCGAGACACCGTCGGATTACCGAAAACTTGGATTACACGGAAATAGCTTCCTGTACACTAGAAACAGGAGTTCTAATGAACCCTAATACTATAATTAAGAATGCACAAAATACGTATGTAGAACTTTATTGATTACAGTACATACATAAATTAATGTTGCTTGGCTCTTCAAGACTACTGTACTGAATCTTGCTTGCGAGGATACCATATGATATGAATACCATACTAAGTATCGGCAATTATAGCTAAAAAAAGCCGATGCCCGTTGTAATCTTTATCAGGACGCCCAATGTTTTGATCGTAGATAGTCTTTTTGTTCGCCTACCATAAAAATAAAACGAGATTATCAGTAAAATATCAGCAGACCTGTGCTATTTTACAGCTAGTTTTTGAAGACTGGTTTCTCAGCTATATTCGCCAAAATATTTGTAAATTTTTTCACCATAATAATAATAATAATAAATCAAATTGTAGATATACGAGCCAGGAGGGATACGGTTAAAGATGGAGATGCATTGACCGGAACATTAAGATAAGTTTGGTCTGCCGTCAAATAAACAAACGCGTCAGAATGGCTTTCGGAGTGTCGGATGTTTATGTTTCCATATTAGAATTGTATCTGAAAATATATAGCATAGTTCTCTCCAAGATAAGGTCGAGAATCCACAGCTGTATGTCCTTTCCAGCGAACCAACAGTGTATGTTTGAAGGAATTGACAGATGTAATATAATGGGAGTGGTACAGTCTCGTAAACTACCGAGTGTCAATTTTTATGAGATTTTTTTATATTAGGATTTTATATTTATTTGCTAATAAGTTCAAGAAATAATTCCGTTCTGGACGATAACACTTGCGTTTTTGCAAACACAAATACCAGTAACCGCATAATTATTTATAAAGTTTTACAAAAGCATGCTAAAATAGCATGTTAATAAATTCCTGAAGTACTTACATCGAGGACTCTAATGAAACACTTGGCAACATTATCTCAACTCTTCCAAATAAATGACCAAGGTATTAAAGAACTAGCGTTATTTATAGGCCATACAACATAATTTTTATCAATAATAAGATTTTTTTTTTTCATCCAAAATACCCAAAAATAGCTTGAAAGATATAAATAATGTAGCAAAGAAAGAACACGTGGATATATACACAGATTCTATGAACATAAGGGCAAAACATTTTATGTACTTACATGTATCATAGGTGTTAATATGCCAATTAAACTAGAGAGCAGTTCAGGCGGTTTAAGCAATGGTAAATATTTAAAATTCTTTATTACTACATCTCTGAAGATTATATGTAAGGATATAGTTCTTCCCAATGTATATTGCCGTAATCAAAACGTTTTCGGTAAGCAATGTAATAAATCTATTATGTTTATCCTCGATATTCTAGTCTCAAGAGTAACTTTAATGTCTATGGGATTTTCACTCACTTTAGAGTTGCATAAAAAACTGTTTCAAGTACGGTGATCATTAGTACGGAAACAAATACAGTAGTGCATGGATAATTCGAGGTAGATGGGACCGAGACACCGTCGGTTTACACAGAAATAGCTTCCTGTACACTAGAAAAAAACAGTTCTAATGAACCGTAATACTATAATTAAGAATGCACAAAATACGTTTGTAGAACTTTATTGATTACAATACATACATAAATTAATGTTGCTTGGCTCTTCAAGACTACTGTACTGATTCTTGCTTGAGAGGATACCATACGATATGAATACCATACAAGTATCGGCAATTATAGCTAAAAAAAGCCGATGCCCGTTGTAATCTTTATCAGAACGCCCAATGTTTTGATCGTAGATAGTCTTTTTGTTTGCCTACCATAAAAATAAAACGAGATTATCAGTAAATCTAAAGTATAGTGAACAATTACCGTGATCATCGGTAGTAAATATTTATGATTATCAACGTCTAAAGATTAACTACAAAACGTTATATAAGCTCTTGGTTAAGGTTGCTTAACTGAAGTAATTTTCTATCAACGAAGAATAGAGAATATTCAAATTGAAATATTAAGTCTGTAATTAGGAGTTATTATAAACTAGTGGTAGGATTCGTAAAATATATAAACAAAGAAGACAGTTTTGAGAAGTGATTGAGTATTAGCAGACTTTATCTTGAGATCAGACACAGCCGAACGAAATAAAATCATTCTGATACTAACTATAAAAATGTATTTAACATGTCGACCGAAGAACGGAGAGATTTTTTAAAGTGAAAAAAATCTACAAAACAGTCATTTTCTTTTACGTCTTGTTTTTTTAACAAGAAATACCATCATAGAGACTAATTTTATTCTGTCACTCTGCATAACGCTATTTTACAGCTTGTTTTTGAAGACTTGTTCCTCAGCTATATTCGCCAAAATATTTGTAAATTATTTCACCATAATAATAATAATAAATCAAATTGTAGATATGCGAGCCAGGAGGGATACGGTTAAAGATAGAATTAAAGAAGAAGATTAAAATATACTTAAATCTTATCAGATATATTTTCAGGTGCATTCAACGTGTCTTGATGAAAGTAACATCACAATCAAGGTGAAATGTCATTCTTTCAGAAAATATCTAAGGGAGGAATTAAAGAAATGTTTTCACCTGCCAACAACGACTACCAGGAAAATTTAATGAATGTAGTTAAAGAAGAACTTTTAGAAAAAATAGGTCTTTACTGAAACACATTTGTACCTATAACAACTTATGACAAATCAAATATGGTGGATAAATAAAAGAGATGTATTACATTGCTTACCGAAAACGTTTTTCACTGTGATGCCTAGCCACAATGTAATATACATTGGGAAGAACTATATCCTTACAGTTTTTGGTTACATTTGGCTGTCGTAAGTACAGAAATACTATTATTTCAATGTTTAATTTTTTTACCCGAAAATGGTAATTTGTGCTCGTTTGAACCTATAAAATATAGACGTGTTCAATGGGCCTACGTGAGCAAGAAATTACCATTAGATGAGATTCGACCAAATAAAAGCCTTCTTTTATTTACAATGTACAATAAAGGTAGATTTTTCTGGTTACCTACCTGAGGTAAAGGTGATACAATATATCGAAGAAGTTTTTGAAATAAAGTAAGAAATGTATCGCCATTACGTCTAAGCTAAATTAGAACAGATGTAAATTGGCCTTTACATTCATTCGTCGCAGAAATTGAACACCACACAGACACAGTGTTTGTTAATCCCCGTGGCATGGGCTTGATAGGCACTTATAGGTGGTGTTGGTTGCCAGGTAAGTCTTCAGTTTCAGCCACAATTTCTGGATTAATGAAGTTGTACTCAATGTTTTTACCTCCATCGAAGTTGATTA
Source organism: Prosapia bicincta (assembly GCA_036971475.1). Taxonomy (NCBI): domain Eukaryota; kingdom Metazoa; phylum Arthropoda; class Insecta; order Hemiptera; family Cercopidae; genus Prosapia; species Prosapia bicincta. The sequence goes on along the minus strand of JBAIZL010000002.1, from coordinate 207,590,736 downwards.
TTAAAACTATTTCTTCATTAATTAATTAGTTTTTAGGTTTACATTTTTTTGTTACTTTTTTTTCTCTATTTATATATAGGGAAAGAAAAATAAATACTTGTTTAAACACAAGGTTTTCCTTTTAATATATTTTCTCGTTTTATATTTATTAGTCATTTAGTTAACTAGTGTTATAAGTAATATAAAATTTGCAATTATTATTTCATTCTTAATTTCATATTATATCTACACAATTTTGTATATTAAGTTTCGTTTCTTTGCTACATTATTTATATTTTTGTAAAAATTTTTGTTTATTTTGGATGAAAAAAAATGTATGTATTATGTTATTATTGACAAAAATATCATATATCTTTGAAAGTGTAATAGAATATAGTAGAAATCACTTGAAATACAAAATTTCATTACATCCCGGACGCTCAGCTCAAGTGGTCTGACGTAATATCTTATTATAATTTTTGTCCGTAAAATGCTTTAGTGATAACCCGAAATCATTGCAACTAAATGTATGCTCCACATTACAAATAGCCTATTACATTAACATTTAATTTGAAAAACATTCTTCTTATTCTTTTTTTTATAAAGACAACAGTAAATAGAATTTTATGTTTTTAAAATCATAAAATATATACTTTCCTATTTAACCTACTTTAGATCAAAGTAGTAAACATTATTAAACTAAGAAACATTTACCCTATCCCCAAGTTAAAAAAAAAAACATCCACATTAAGGGGGTTTCCCAAGGTTTTCATTTTCGTAAAATAAGGTTGACTTATAATTTGTTAAATCAATGTTTATTTCCCTTAGATCAAAAGTAGCGTTTTAAATGAGGTATTAAAATAATATTGCTTATAAACGCTATGGAATTGGAATTTTCACAAAATATAATAGTTCTTAATTTTTTGCGTTTACATTAATAAAGTTGAATGTGAAAAATTTGGTTCACGATATTTTGTATAAGAATTAAAATCACTGTATGAATGGAGAAATCAAACTCTTACCATTAACAACTATACTCATTCGGCATTTGATAGACAACAAACTGTAAAGTGAGTTTCAAGCCACCGGCAAGAATTCTATGAATTAACAGATAAAATCTTCCCTTTGTCCTGAATTACGAACAGTTTTCTAAATTACTACATCAAAACATAAATTTTTACTTACTTTATTATTTGTAATTTTAAAAAATATCCACACACAAAATTAAATATTTTTAACATAATATGTATATAACAGGTGTTATCATCGATCTATTAATTGTACCACAAGTATTACACGATATAATCCTAGAACACAAAGAGTCAAAAATATTTGTAATATAACATGGGCAACAGCATGTGTATTTGAACACAGAAAGGTTGAACTTGCTATAATAACACTAACAGAGTTTTATCGTATCTAATTTTTATCTCTCCCTTTGAGCAGGATCTTGTGACACTTGCAAAGCGCTTGACTGTGCTTGTAAATATTTCAATAAATTAACAGAAAACATTTACTATCAAACACTTGTATAAGAAATATTCATAACCCAATGATTTTAAATTAAACAATTAAAATTAGAGATAAGTTCAACAGTGGTTGTAAAATAGAATATTGACTAATCTATTACATGGTTCAATATCTTATTCGCAAACGACTTGTCGCACAAGTATATTACGAGCTAAAAGGTAAAACAAAATTGAAACAAGTAAAGTAGGCCTAAACTCGTTTTATTTGGAACTGCATGAGCTCAATAAAATGCATTACAATCTGTCTAGCTTGCTTACAGATTACGACAGCTGATGATAAGAATGAATAATCTAATATTTATGATTGTGCCCAGCTTCCACTCATCTTCCGTTCCAAACATATGACTAATCACACTTTCCCGCTATTTTTTAACAGTGTCTGGAATCGCACTCTCGAAAACTCACACGTACGTTATCCTTGACTTTCGATGACGAAATTGGAGTCACCCCTTACAAACCCAGAGTATTATTTTACTAGACATTTTTCTAGTATCTGACATTTTCATAAAAATTAACCACCCTTTCTACTCCCGTAGAACCACACCCTCATATTCCCATTAGCTTTTAATGACGGTATTGGACTCAGCACCCTCCAAAACACTACGATTGATCTTTTTCTAGTTTTTTTTGCCTTCTCACAATTATACCTCCAATTCATCATTTGCTATTCCCATAGAGGGTCATCCGTATATTCACATTGACGTTCGATTACGGTAAACGACTCGGCACCATTAAAAACCACCCGAATGTTCATTTCAATTGTTTTTTTTGCCTTCTGACAATTTTACCCCACTTCACCCCTTTTCTACTCCCGTAGAGCCACACCCGTGCATTCCCGATTGATATGGAAGACGGTATTGGATTCAGCAACCGAAAAAACACCAAGATTGATCATACTCTAGCTTTGTTTTGCCTTCTCACATTAATACTCCAATTCATCATTTGCTACACTCATAGAGGATCATCCGTGTATCTCCATTGACTTTCGATAACGGTAAAAGACTCACTACCTTTAAAACCCCCCCGAGTGATCATTTTCCATTGTTTTTTTGCCTTCTGACAATTTTACTCCAATTTACCCCTTTCTACTCTCGTAGAGCAACAACCGAGCATCCCCGTTTAATATTGTAGGCGGTATTGGACTCAGCACCCTCCAGAACATTACCATTGATCATTTTCTAGTTTATTTTGGGTTTCTCACAATTATACCCCAATTCATCATTTGCTACTCCCATAGATGGTCACCCGTGTATCCCCATTGACGTTCGATAACGGTTAAAGACTCAGCACCATTAAAACCCACTCGAATGATCATTTTCAATTGTTTTTTTGCCTTCTGACAATTTTACCCCAATTTACCAATTTCCTACTCTCGTAGAGCAACAACCGAGCATCCCCGTTTAATATTGAAGGTGGTGTTGGACTCAGTACCCTTCAAAACACTACGATTGATCATTTTCTAGTTTTTTTTTGCCTTCTCACAATTATACACCCAATTCATCATTTGCTATTCCCATAGAGGGTCACCCGTATATTCACATTGACGTTCGATTACGGTAAACGACTCAGCACCATTAAAAACCACCCGAATGTTCATTTTCAATTGTTTTTTTGCCTTCTGACAATTTTACCCCAATTCACCCTTTTCTGCTTCCGTAGAGCCACACCCGTGCATTCCCGATTAATATGGAAGACTGTATTGGACTCAGCAACCTAAAAAACACTACGATTGATCATACTCTAGCTTTGTTTTGCCTTCTCACATTTATACTCCAATTCATCATTTGCTACTCCCTTAGAGGATCACCCGTGTATCTCCATTGACTTTCGATAACGGTAAAAGACTCACCACCTTTAAAACCCACCGAGTGATAATTTTCCATTGTTTTTTTGCCTTCTGACAATTTTACCCCAATTCACCCCTTTCTACTCCCGTAGAGCCACACCCGTGCATCCCCTTATAATATTGAAGGCGGTATTCCACTCAGCACCCTCCAAAACACTACGATTTATCATATTCTAGCTTTGTTTTGCCTTGTCACAAATATACTCCAATTCATCATTTGCTATTCCCGTAGAGGATCACCCGTGCATCTCCATTGACGTTCGATAACGGTACAAGACACAGCACACTCCAAAACCTCCCGAGTGATCATTTTATATTTTTTTTGCCTTCTGACAAATTTACCCCAATTCACCCCTTTTCTACTCCCGTAGAGCCACATCCGTGCATTTCCGATTAATATGGAAGACTTGTATTGGGCTCAGCTACCTCCAAAACACTACGATTGATCATATTCTAGCTTTGTTTTGCCTTCTCATATTTATACTCCAATTCATCATTTGCTACTCCCATAGAGAATCACCCGTATATCCCTATGACGTTCGATAACGGTAAAAGACTCAGCACCATTAAAACCCGCCGACTGATCATTTTCTAGGTTTTTTTGCCATCTGTTATTTTGACCCCAAGTCACTCCTTTACAACTCCAATAGAGCCCCACCTGTCCATCCCCGTTAAATTTTGTTCACTTCTATCCCCGTCAGCTTTCGATAGTTGTACACGTTTATGAAAACTAACAACCAGGACTTATGTGAGTTGAGTAAATAATTGGCCAGCTGAAATGAAGGAGGGACATTCTAATGTTTATGTTTTCACCGTGATTACACACACCCAGTGTCTTACAGTATAAACATTTGACTAGTCAGGCAGTCGCACCATAGTGGCAACACTGTTGGTTCTCGTATCGTTAGTGGCGTGGGAATAATATACATACCGGCTGCCATATTGTTATTAGTCTGAACGAAAATATACACTGGCTGCCATATTGATGCCTAAATGAAATGCTGCCGTATTGATAGTATTTCAGTCAATTTTGTATTTTTAAGATTTTATGAAATTAAAGTACATGGAGTAATATCATGTTTATTAGAAATAAATTATACACGACGAAAAACATATATACTTCACTCCTTCAAGTGGCTGCCATATGGTTGCAAAATGAAATGCTGCCATACTGATAGCGGGATGTATATATATATATATATATATATATATATATATATTTATGATGAGTGTCTACTAACATTAGGCATTGAAAATACAAAAAACCTTTGTTAAATGAACGAAAATGACATACTAAATTGGTTAATACATACCTCACAATGAATAATATGTGTATAATCTGTTCACATAAGTGAATAATTCTGCATCTTGTAATCCAGAGTAGAGCATTTGTCTACTAGCTATTCGTGCCTGAGTCTACGCGTTAAAAATGCAATGCCACGTCCAAATAGGTCAGTTGAACAGATCTTGTGTAAGCATATAAAATTTCAAAGACCTGAAAAATCTAGTGTTGCAGAACATATTCTAAACACTAAACACACTTTAGAATTAAATGATCTAAAATTATTGAAAAATGTTAATTCAAAAGGTCTTTTGAATAGTTTTGAAAGTTTGTACATTCACAAATATGACGAAAATATTTATTAAATTGTGATAAAGGGCCTATCCCTAAATCTCAGTGATATTCATTAATTAGGAGATAGTTATAACTTTGTTAATAGCGAAATAGTTGCCGGTTTAAGCCTATATATTTGTTGTATTATGTTGTTTAAAGTTAGTTGTATTTTTTAAATATCTCTGAAGATGATTGCTGGGCAATCGAAATGTACATAACGTTTAAATAAAATGCTATTTGTGGTTTAGAGGTTTTATTTATTTAAAAATAAACATTACGCCACAATTGCTTCATATAGTTATAAAAGAATTATTATTTTGATAAAAAAAAATAATAAACACTTTACTTTACATGGTTTGTATTTTACTTATAAATGATATTATCATTTGTAATACAAAAAGATTTTGGTATGGAAAATTGTAAAGAGAGATAACTTATTACTTCATTTAAATATTGTGATAACTGCTTTAATATATTGACTATCTATCTTCAGTCATAGCTGTAAATACAGTGATTACTTGTGTAATAGGTTTTGGGAGGGGTTAATTTAAATTACGGGCCGAATAAAAATAAATATAGTTTAACATTCTTATAGTAATTACGTTATACCTTGGAAATAATTTTTGTGATGTATAAGTATACCTTTTAATCGTAAATATTCGTACGATATTAGGGTTCTTTTATATTAAACAATTATATTTAAAAAAAACTAAAAGGACACTCCTACAGAGGTCAACGAAGGAAAATATAATTCAGTTGTTTTTTTTTTATTTTATAATTACAAATAATTATAATAAGAATTCACATACGACTGATTTACGCTATAAATTGGCAAAATAGAAAGTTAATTTCTTTGAAGTATTTATATTTTCCTGTGTGTACAGTATTTGGTGTTGGGATTATTACTTATGTTTGTTAGTATTTTTATTCGCTTTCTTTACTTTTCGTTACTAATTTATGAGACTGATGATGGTCAATAATTTCTCATTCTACCCATCTCATCCATTATTACAGAGGACATGATTCTTAACTTATCATATACATCCTCAAGTGAAATATATCTAGCTTGAAAATGTTTCAGCATCAAATCCCTGGTCCTCAAATAAGTAGTCATTCAGTTCGAATGCTACTGAGAATTCAACTTTCAAATTTAATTTTAATTAAATATTTAGAAAAAAACTGCATTTGCATCAATTGTCATCCCCTTTTTGTTAAAAAAAGTATTTTAAATTGTTTGGATGATTAAAAACTTATTTTATTAACGATTGAAAATTTGTACAAGACTATATATATAAGGAGACTGTGAGCCAATAGAAGAAAAGGGAAAAGTATTTTGTTACTTTCCCCTTAAAAGATAACTCTTACATGAGTAAAAATTAGAAAAGTTGAGACGAGAAAATATTTGTTTGTAAAAAAAACTAATGACCAATAGACATCTTTTTTAATAGAAAATTACATAAAATGTTAGTATATTTCCTTTAGTATTAATAACAATGGAGCAAAATAAAGATGTATTGCTTAAATAGTTTATAAACAAACACAAAAGTACATTTTACAATGGTATCTTTATTAAAATTTCGGCCTAAAATTGTAAAGGGTTGTTTGCTCTTCAAAGCTAGAATGTGATGGAACAAAGCGGATTAGGTTATTTCCTTATAAATAAAAATATTTTCGGGAAAATAATAACGAAGCTGAAGGAAAACTTTATTGTATTACGTATTCTAAAAATACTTTTGGAAAAGGTAAACCAATTACGCCTAATTTGATTTATTCCCCTGAAAACGTATTTATAGTGAAGTCTCATTTATCCAGAAATAAAATTTACCATTGCTAAAAATTTTCTTCGTCTCGAGTGTAGCCCAACGTAAGTATATTATCTGCACCCTTACCTCTCCTCCGTCTCTCACACTCTCTCTTTCTCTCTGTATACACACACCCTTACATACAAACACACACACACACACGAAGACCTTTAATCGTTTAAAGGCTAGCCATATATACATATACAAAAATGGTTAAAAATGTAAAAGGAAGTATAATTACGCTATTTAATTATTATTTAATATTTCACGTGCTACTTGATACAAACTGAAAATTTATAATTATGAAGTATATTACTAAAACTTTAAATAATGATTTCTTTCCAGGAATACACCATTTAAACAGAGTTTGAGAAATGAATAAACAAAATTTTTATTATTAAATATGACGTTCTTTTTCAATAGCTACAAGAAAATATTAAAGATATATAAGGTGATTCATCCTAAAAAAAACAGTTATTTTGTTTTTTTTCCAGTAATCCATAAGGCAAATATCATTTGTTTTCCTTATACAGACTTTGACTTGATAGGGGCCACAAATAAGTTATCGAATAGTGGTCGTTAAAATAAATAGATCCGACTCACTAGTATAGGTAAGCCTAAATCACTTATATTATAAACCGTTACTATGGCACAAAAATATTGACGAATCTCACTAAATAAACATGAAAAAAGATACATTTTGTATATTTTTATTTTAAAATAACTTTTAAAATTATAAAAACGCTCTAAGGTCATAGGATAGAAAAAAAGTATTAACACATTTTAATCAAATCCTTAGGAATTAAAAATATTAAGTAGTTTTTAACTTCATATATTTTTTTCCAAAAGTTATTGCGAATTGTTTCAAGATATAAGTTTTTTCTAAATTAGTTCTAATAGCTCTCTTCTATAAATCTAATTAGATTCTAAATAGATCTATTACATTTTCTTGGTATAAATATTGCTTGTACAAATTTTAAATCGCTAGTAAAATACGTTTTCATTTATGCAATCAAGTTCAGATATATTATGTAACCTATAATGGATGACATATAGTGATAATAAAGTTTTTTTTATTTATTCCATAGTAAAATTTTCTAATATGTGAGGTCCAGCTAGATTTGAACTGAGAATCATCATGTTGAAAGTGTAGCACACATTGGCACTGATTGCACTTTCCAATATCTACAAAAACTCTGAAAGGTGAGTTTGAATTTTTCCTCCCATCTGCTTCTCGTCAAGACCTCCAACATACAATTTTATACTGTGGCCATAGTTACCACACAATATCATGAATCGTGCGCTAGGGTAACTAAAATAGAATTTGTCTCTCTTAAACTAAGTAGAAATGGACTTAGTATTTTTTTGATTATATTACTTGTTTATGTAATATTATTCTATATTTATAAAACATAATATTTTATATGAAAGTTATACAATAGGAGTAGTGAAACTGAAGAAATATGGTAACACGTCTACCACCTTTTGTAACAAGTAACCTATTAGTACAGAGTGAATATTAATACTGTATTTCACAGGATATTTTAAAATGTAACAAAATTCACTAAATAAATCCTACTTATCCAACTGACAACTACACTAAAGGAACGTTCCTATCAGATTGCTGTAGTTGATTAACAACTTGAATCTCTGACCAATACATATTCAGCAAATATACTTCGATTCTGTCGGAAAGCATATTTTGTTTTTGAAAGGTGGATAATTTAAAAAGATATAAATTCGAAAAAAGTCTAGTATTAACGTATACATTTAATTTACATGGAAAATAATATAAAATAACTTTAAAATACTATGGTTTATATATGTCTTTTCTTAATTTTACTCGTAATATAGTTTATTATAACAATAATTGTGGCAATTGTTATTATTAAATATTGATTACTATTATTATTTAGAAAGTTTTATATTTATTATTCTTTTAAAAATCCATAATAGAAACATTTATGAACTTTCAAATTTCGGGACAAAGCAGCTAAGCATGTCTGTTTATATGATTCCATATCTGTAGTATGACATGAACAGAAAGAGGAAAATGAAAAAAAAACTTTGAATTATTTTAAACAAAGGGTTTCCTGTCTGTCTGCAGAATATATTTTAGTTAATCCTATGTTTATCCTTTGGTAGAGCTGTATAAATGGTCGTTAAATTAAGTCTTCAGCAACTCCTGTTTATAAGAATGAGTGCCTCTGAAAGCTTTCACTTTTAACGCGTAGTTCAAGGAGCAATCCTCATAAAAATAAATTACATACACGACTAAATTTTCAAATAATTATTTTGAGGTATATAAAATGTTTAAGATTATATATGACAAAATAATACAAGAAACATTTACAATCAATTTACATTTAGGTAATAGAATACTTGAAAACAATACAGTATAACTAATTAGTTGTATTTACTTAGATGATCCTTCATGTAAACGCAGTAACATTTACTATTTTATAAAAGTGTAAAGATACGAAAAAGAGATTAGCGTTAATGCAATTAATCAAAAATGCAACCAAAGCCATGAAAATTTCATAAAAATGCGACAGATGTTTTACGATAATTGTATTTAAAAAATTTTATTTTTAATTTTGGCCACACCTTTTCTTTATTATTTCGTAGCATGCAATGAAAAATAAAATTTATTAAAAATTAATTCCTACATTGAATGTAATTTATAACGGTATAATCACAATACAAATCATACCTTGATCGCAGATTTAACAGTAAAAGGTTGTAAGCAGTGATGAATATATTAAATTGATAAAAACCTGTTTTACCTATTCAGTATAATATTTAGAAAACTATATTTTTTTCATTTGATTTCACACGTTTTATTTACCGATAGTTATTCTAACGTACAATCTAACACGTTTGATGATGTATAACTGGGTCACACTGTATATTTACATTATTTATGGAGATCCGTTTATTAGCTGAACGTGACTCTAAAAATGTACCACATTTTATTCAAGTGAGACGACATTTTTTATTTTAAAAATAAACCTGTAATTTCAAATAAAGAACTTTTTTCGAAACGTGCATTAATCTCACAACATTCGAGAACAAATTATTATGATAAAAGTACTTTCAACTGCTTTCAAGCCGTTCTTCTAGTTCACAGTCTCCGTTCAATCGCTAATAAAGTACTTTTTATTACCTACTCAAGTTTAAATTCATTTTCTTAGGCTTGTAGCAGTTTTTGAATTATTAATTCAACTAATAAAATTAATCAAGTTCCTTTTAATGAGAGAAAAACATTTACAAAAGGGCCAAGTTATGCTACATTGTTATTTCGATCCCTTTAGCCAAAGATAAGTCCTAACATATGAATTCATAAAAGGAGTGTTTTATGTTATAGACTATATGAAATAACAGCTGTTTCGACGCTGTTATAGATCATGTTACTTCATTAATTTTCATTACATATTAATTAATAAATAAAAAGTAACTACAATAAAATGTTTCTTTATTGATTTTAATAGGAATTTAATTTATATTTTTTATATTACTAATTTATGATCTAATACAATAGTTTTCTTTAAAGTATGGTATCACTGAAGTACTCTTATCAATAAAACATTGTTTAATAGTTCTTTAATATTTTACTTACAATTATTTCTGAAGGAGTAATTTCCCTAATATAGAGAACATATTTTTTCTTTCTCAAATAATATTAACCTCCTTTAAATGTTTCCTATTCTTGAACAACATTAAAAGAGGGAAGTTATACTAAGTACTGAGGGATTGGGAAATCTTCAACTTTCCGTGCTGTGAAGTTCGCAGTCCTGTTTCAAGTGCGTTCACTTCTTGTGGTTTTATTATTTGATCATGTTAGATTGGGTGTGTTTTGTTTGTCTCTGGATAATATAAAATTGTTGGGGTATAAGATGCCTGAGTGTACCTTTGTGCTATTATTTCTTTAAACTTTTTGTGTGCGCATTGCTGCATGCAAATTAAAATATATTTTTATCTTCTCATAAATAATTTACTATCTAATGAAATTAAAAATAAGAAAACATTTGTTACCTCTTAATATTTATGTTAAAAAAGGAGTATCCTTTCTAGGCAGTCATCTTTAGTGCCCCAAATAAAATATCAAGGCCAGCACAATATATTTTGAGTACATTTCTATATCTAAGTCAGTTTAAATGCACACACACACACACACACATATATATATAACACGGATAGATACAGTGTTTTAATTTTAATTTTAGACAATAATTGGTTTATAATAATTATTATACCATAAAATTAAATAAAATAAGAAACGAGTATGTAAAAATTCTCATAGTGGTAAGAAATTGAATAACTAGGAAAATTCCCCTTTCTGGAGACTATTTCACATTCATTTCAAGAGTCCTTTCATTTGAGGAACTAAGAAGACTTTTAATTCCTTCCTATTAAAACCTCATTTTTCAAGATTTTTATTCCAGGTATAAGGGAATATTCGGTTACTAAAAAACGTTTCTAGGTTTAGAAATTTTTTATAGAACTTCTATTCAATTCTGTTCTGTATATACCGTTTTAAATATATCTTGAATATTACAGCTTCTGAAACTTTTAATTTTTTTAATACTTTTTCGTTCTTTGAGTTTCATTTTCCGCAAAATAAATATGTTTTTCTTATTTCAAAAACAGATTTTGATCATATACAATTATGTATTACCGAACACTAAAATACCCCACTGACACAAAAAAAAAAATATATATAAATACATGTGACACAATTATTCAAAAAAAAAATATACATATAAATACAACTGACACAATTATTCACTTCCATAACCTTCAGTTGTACATATATAACATGATTGATGATGTGGTGTGTATGAAAAAGACGTATTTCTCCTTCGCCAGGTGTTTCAATGATATATCAATTATTGTATTACACTAGCTTTTAAGTTAAACAAACAAAGGTCAACATCTTGGTAAAGAAACACGTGTTTCGGTGTTCATACAAGCAAAATAATCGAATTGATGTTTTAAACGCAGTTTCAACCATATAATAATACAGAATTGCTCTTAGTTTTATGGGAAAACTCAATTGTTATAATGTTCTAATAACACTAGGTAACATATATTAATAATAAAAGGAGGTCTTCTTTATTTACATTGCTTTAGTAAAGTTTTAGTTTTTAATTTTGACTGTGCATTACCGATATATTTTTTAAAATATATCTTGTCATTTCTTCATGATAACTTTAAACATACTTCATTGTATAATATCTAACTCACAGTGAATGTTTGTCCACTAGTTATTTGATAAATAGGGTTAAAATAGGTTTTATAAATGCGTCAATAAAATTATTATAATTTTCAATGTACATATATATATATATATATATATATATATATATATATATATATATATATATATATATATGTGTGTGTGTGTGTGTGTGTGTGTGTGTGTGTGTGTGTGTGTGTGTGTGTGTGTATGTTTATATATATATATATATATATATATATATATATATTAGAGAGAGAGAGAGAGAGAGAGAGATCCACTTCTAGATAGCCAAAAATGGTTTTAAAAGGATTATATAGTTAATACTTGCGTTATTCATTTGAATGAGATAAATGTTTTAAACAATCTTTATTTTAATTTGAATTAAAGAACTTATCTAAAACCATATTCAATAGGTAATAACTTTAGTATCTAATGTGTAAACCAACTTAGTTTCGCACGCGTTTCAAAGCAATCGTTTTATTGATGAATCCAACAGTCTGACTTGAGCAGGTTAGTTAATAATTTTCAAGCAGTAGTCCTACCTAAATAATTAAATACGATTATTTCATTTTCGTAAACCAGCAACTTTGTTATTAAGAATTTTGAAAGCAATCATATATTTAAAATGTGTTTTCAATACATAGTATTTGTATATAAGTATGTATTGCTATTTATGTTTTATAAAATTACATAAGATTTTAACATTATGTAACAATGTAATAAAATCACGCAATGTAATGGAAATGTTATTCCTTCTTGTCCAGTCACTTTGTACAAACTAACACAGGTAAAAATGCTCTTCTAGAAAAGAATGTGTTGTTAAGAGGTGTTGGAAAGTGTGTCTTTAATTCCAACCGACCGAGAACAATGTCACAGAGTAATAAATTACTTTCTCAAACCTGCTACAGCGGACGTGCAAACGCCGCGCACTCATTAATTCTAATATTTGGCACATTTATTCAACGCTACTTGTGAATCGGTTTATCTGTCAAAAAGGTTTTCATTTGATAGTATATGTACGCTTCGAACCAAACGATACTATGAATAAGAATTAAAAATATAACAAATTTTAAAACTAGATTTTACTCTTGCTATAATTCTTTAATTACAAAATCAATCATAAATTTAAATATTACAAATACAATTACAGTTTTTATTAAAAGATCCTAATGTTTCGTATAAATATGCTTAAAATTGATGTATTTCCCTACGAGTTATAATCCCCTATTTACGTTGTCATTAAAAATACAATTACAGTTTTTATTAAAAGATCTTAATGTTTAGTATAATTATACCTAAAATTATTGTATTTACCTACGAGATATAATCCCCTATTTACGTTGCCATTAAAAATACAATTACAGTTTTTATCAAAAGATCTTAATGTTTAGTATCAATATGTTTAAAATTATTGTATTTCCCTACGAGTTATAATCCCCTATTTACGTTGCCATTAAAAATACAATTACAGTTTTTATTAAAAGATCGGAATGTTTAGTAACAATATGCTTAAAATTAGTGTATTTCCCTACGAGTTATAATCTCCTACTTACGTTGCCATTACAATTAAAATTAGAGTTTTTATTAAAAGATCTTAATATTTAGTATCAATATGTTTAAAATTAGTGTATCTTCCTACGAGTTATAATCTCTTATTTACGTTGCCATTACAAATATAATTGCAGTGTTTCTTAAAAGATACTAATGTTTAGTATCAATATGCTTAAATGTAGTGTATTTCCCTACGAGTTATAATCCCTAATTTACGTTGCCATTACTAATACAATTACAATTTTTATTTAAAGGTCCTAATGTTTAGTATCAATATGCTTAAAATTAGTGCATTTCCCTACGAGTTATAATCCCTTATTTACGTTGCCATTAAAAATACAATTAGAGTTATTATTAAAAGATCTTAATATTTAGTATCAAAATACTTAAATTGATTGTATTTCCCTACGAGTTATAATCCCCTATTTACGTTGCCATTAAAAATACAATTACAGTTTTTATTAAAAGATCTTAATGTTTAGTATCAATATGCACAAAATTAGTGTATTTTCCCACGAGTTATAATCCCTTATTTACGTTGCCATTACAATTAAAATTACAGTTTTTATTAAAAGATCTTAATGTTTAGTATCAATATGCTTAAAATTAGTGTATTTACCCACGAGTTATAATCCCGTATTTACGTTGCCATTACAAATTCAATTACAGTTTTTATTAAAAAATCTTAATGTTTAGTATCAATATGCTTAAAATTATTGTATTTCCCTACGAGTTATAATCCCCTATTTACATTGCCATTAAAAATATAATTACAGTTTTTATTAAAAGAACTTAATGTTTAGTATCAATATGCTTAAAATTATTGTATTTCCCTACGAGTTTTAATCCCCTATTTACGTTGCCATTAAAAATACAATTACAGTTTTTATTAAAAGATCCTAATGTTTAGTATAATTATGCTTAAAATTAGTGTATTTCCCTACGAGTTATAATCCCCTATTTACGTTGCCATTAAAAATACAATTACAGTTTTTATTAAAAGATCTTAATGTTTAGTATCAAAATGCTTAAAATTAGTGCATTTCCCTACGAGTTATAACCTCCTACTTACGTTGCCATTACAATTAAAATTAGAGTTTTTATTAAAAGATCTTAATATTTAGTATCATTATGCTTAAAATTATTGTATTTCCCTACTAGGTATAATCCCCTATTTACGTTGTCATTAAAAATACAATTACAGTTTTTATTAAAAGATCTTAATGTTTAGTATAATTATGCCTAAAATTATTGTATTTCCCTACGAGATATAATCCCCTATTTACGTTGCCATTAAAAATACAATTACAGTTTTTATTAAAATATCTGAATGTTTAGTAACAATATGCTTAAAATTAGTGTATTTCCCTACGAGTTATAATCCCTTATTTACGTTGCCATTTCAATTACAATTACAGTTTTTATTGAAAAATCTTAATGTTTAGTATAAATATGCTTAAAATTATTGTATTTCCTTATGAGTTATAATCCCCTATTTACGTTGCCGTTACAAATACAATTACAGTTTTATTAAATTGTGGTAATTTTTAGTATGAATAGCCTTAAAGTTCTTGTATTTTCCTTCTGGTTATAAGCTCCCATTTACAAAATCATACAATTATAGTAGTAGTTTGTATAAAAGATTTTTAAGGTTTTCTTTAGTCACAAAACCAATACAATTGATAATGATATTTGTTTTTGTAGAAGATTTGTAGGAATAATGTGACGTTTCTCATAATTTTTGGTAATAACTTTAACCTTCTGTAGTTTTTCAAACACCTGAAATTCAATTTATTAATTTATAATTTGAAACTAGTGTTGTAATACATGACATATATACTCACCGTCACATCAATAAATGTGATAAACTATCCAGCATTGATTTAATATTTTTAAACTGCTTACAGTTAAGGCAAAAAAAATTATTAATTTAATTTTGAATAAATCCGTTGTATAATTTACTATATCTTAAGCGAATAACTATTAATATAACTACATTCCTCATAATCATAATTCTTTATACATTTTTGTCAATAAATCATATCGTTAATTACCACTTTAGTGTTTTTTAAAAAAGATTCAGAGTAGGTTTTGTCCTGTAGAGCACCATGTGTTACACCCAAAGTGACAAAAACCACAGATGTAACTTTATAAATGAGATTAACACAACATGAGACTGCTCTGTGCTCTTTAGAATGAACCTAATTGGATTTGTAGCGTACATTCCTTCCCTTTCAAGTAATTAAGTTAAACTTATCTTTTGCTTCGCTAAAACGTAATTACATGAAATTAAAATTTCTGTTCACGTATCCATGAGTTATTTATAATGGATAATAATGATTTTAATTTATCGTGACAAAAAAAATATAAATTATTTTATAAAGGACAGTTTTAATTAAAATTTGTTTCTGCTGAAACTTTGTTAACTACAGTTAGCCGAAAGGGATAGGGGTAATATTGTTATTATAAAAAAGACAAGAGTGTTTAAGTTGTTTTATTACACTGAAGGACCCAATTTTATTTATAGAAGCATATTGTATGAGCAAATTTCAGACTTACAAAAATTGTTTATATTAATGGTTTTGTTAGTCATCATACATATTTGTATTTTGTAATTTTACTAAATATAATTACCTTTTTATTTAAGGTGGTTAATATTAGTATTATCACTATTTCATTAATGACACATTTGTTACTAAATTTAATATATTTTACAACAATATAGGTCATTATAATTACTGTTCAAAATCACATATATTTTAGACAACTCTGTAAATTATTTCGGTTTCATTGTAGTGATTACTAACAAATTATAAAAACAATTTCAAGACAATGCCTACTTAAGTCAGACAAAATTGTCAAAAAGACAAAATTTATAATGATTCCTTTTTATTAAATAATTTCAACAAATATATATATATATATATATATATATATATATATATATATATATATATATATATATTAAAACAACATATGTTATTCAAATACAAGAATAATTATTAAATTATATCCAAAGGTTTTCGTTGGCAAACAGTACCAACATCATCAGGAATGAAAATTACAATAATAATACAATAATAATTATTGTAATTTTCATTCCTGATGATGTTGGTACTGTTTGCCAACGATAAGCTTTGGATATAAATTAATAAATATTCTTGTATTTGAATAACCTATGTTGTTTTAAATTATTAAACAAGAAAACGTATTATATATATATATATATATATATATATATATATATATACTTACATATCTTAGAATAACATAAATAGGTGACAATAAAAAGAGTTATTTTCCCTGCAAATATTCATTTTCCTTTCTATGTAGGGTCTTGGACTATTATGTTTATTTGTTATTATTTATACCCTTTCATTTATTCTTTCGCTTCATTGTGTTGTAGTTTCTTTTCGCTTTGATAGGTGAAGCAAGGTTTGATATCGTTAAAGCAGTTAGTTTGTTTTTTTATTCCTTTCATTAGTGTTTTAATCTTTAATAATATTTATGATTCATTATGGTAAACACGGCAACAATCTAAGTGTGTACTGGATGGGAGATTTGTACGAAAACTAGATTGGAGAAAAGGAATCCTTATACTTCTTTGAGAAATATACTTCTACCTAAGGGACAGTTGACTCAGTGCCGAAAGCGCTTGACTTTGAAAATAAAGATACTCAGTTCAAATCTGACCTAGACCCTCAAGTTTTAATTACCTAATGAATTATTAAATATTTGAAAAAACTGTGTCAACATCAATTGTCATCCGCTATATGTTAAAAAACTGTATTTGAACGGGATTAGATGAATACAAATATATTATATTAACGATTAACAAATTGTACAAGAATATATATAATGAAAGTGTGACGTAATGGAAGGAATTAAAAAATATCATATTAAATTCTTGATTTTATTTTGAATTTTGCAAAAATGTTAGTCGTATTATGCATCGTATTGCATCCACACAGATATTTCAGCATGTATGCGTGTTTAAAGAAAACAACAGGGAAGACAATTTATTGTATTGGAAAGGCGTTCCTTTTGTTTCTTACTAAAATGCCCTTAAGGACCTGCAATTTTGAATGGGTAAATTGAGTAATACTCTTGAGTAATACAAGATTAAATAAGTGTTTGAATGTATAATGCAATATAATAAAAAGGGCTTAAGAAAAAGCATATCATTCAACATCCAGCTCAGTACATGTAATTTTAATATGTTTCACTCCATCTAGTAATAAATCATAGTTGTAAACACCTCCTTTGCATTATAATGATTTTTAAAGGAATATTTTGGTACCTAGATATTTCATCAATTAAAACTTGGAAAATAAAGATAGGTTCTGTAAAAGAAAGAGACAGAGTACAAAAGCACACCCGTAAAAATATATGTTGAAAATTATAAAATGTGATTTTATTAGGAGTAATATATATTTACGATAGCATTTCCCTTATAAAATGTTGTTGGGATTCATACCTTGTTATAAGATATCCTAGAACTTTTAAGAAGATATCCAAGAGAAATTCATTAAGAAAATACATCAGGAACCTATATAAATCGGATGAGTACTGTCGGTATGAAAAAGATATTGTTTCAAACAATTGAACCAAAATTATCAATAATAAATAACAAAGTAATAATGGTACCAAAAGACGTATTATTAACAACAAATTTTGTTTAAAGTAATATTATTAGAAGAAAACATTGACGTCATAATTTGAAAATGAACTATACTATTGAGTTACAATAGAGAGAATCAGTTTCTAAATTCCTAAAATAAAATTATACTTTCAATAAATCCCATGCAATGTTTTAATTTTAGTTCAGTCTCTTTTACAGACTTATAAAAATGTTAATATTATGTTTCAGGTGCCAGTATAGTGCGAAAACTAAAATTAGGTGAGAAAATAGGGTAGAAATGTAACAAACAATAAAATATTATTTTAAAATTGAATAGTAAAACAATAAAAATGATTGAAATTAGAGTACATCGAAAAATTCTTTTTCAACAAAAAATCACACGAAAATTGTGTAATGTTTTCAAGAATTATAACTCGCGGATATTCTTGATGCCGATGTAAGGAACATCTGTTGTTACGTTCTTTGCTTTTATTTATCCGTTTGATTGTCGTGTAAACAGTTCCTTAGTGGTAGAGTAAAACTATCCAAAAATTCTTTTAAATAATATAGTGTGGACGCTAATGATCCAATGTTATTTCTAAAAGCTATGTTTTAAAAACAATTCCAGGAAGTGTATTAAATAATAAGTGTTATCGTATGGACCAACTAAATGTATAGGGATATTCGAAAATGTTAATATAAAAAAAACAGTGAGATATTAATAAATTTATATATATATATATATATATATATATATATATATATATATATATATATATATATATATATATATATATGTTGTCTTGTATAATAACCAAAACCAACCAAGGTAGGTTAATTATTTATAGAATTAATTTTTAATTTTTATCCACAAATAAATATTAATAAATAGTTCTTGTATTTGAATAACCTCAATGGTAGTAATATATATATATATATATATAAAGAATTAAGTCAAAATACAAATACAAGAATTATAATTGAATTTACAATTCAAATTTTTCGTTGGCTAACAGTACCAACATCATCAGGAATATTAAACAATTCCAATTATTTGTTTAATATTCCTGATGATGTTGGTACTGTTAGCCAACGAAAAGCTTTGAATTTTAAATTCAATTATAATTCTTGTATTTGTATTTTGACTTAACTTCTTAATTAATACAAAAGAATACATATTGCGATATTTATATATATAATATCATATATATATATATATATATATATATATATATATATATATATATATATATATATATATAATTCCATCATTTGATTTAAATAGCGTCCCTTAACATAAACGAAAATAATAATCAGTAATTAGGATATATTTATTACATTTTGATATGAAATAAAAATTCAGGTATATTATGGGACAACAGATACGGCTACTACTCAGACTTTTCCTGTCACTAGTTTGCACAATATAAAGCCAATACATAAATTTCATCTCTAACTGGCAATGTATTATATTTGGTCTCTTTTTGTTTCCCTCCCTCCTTCGTTTGCTCTTTTTATTCGTCTTTCTGCGGGACGTTTCGTCTAGAAATGATTACACCTATCGACGGATGTGTTAATCAAATCATCCATCTCAATGAAACACACTGGACTGGCAATCTATTCCAACCAACAAAGTAAGATCGCTTGTTACAGATTATATCTCACTCATTAGTGGAAAATTTATGATATTCCTCATAACATTTTCGAATGTTCTCCGAGTTGGATTTATCAATGTACAACACTTGCAGTATTTTAACCAATGCATTCACTTTAAACCTTTTCGAGTAGTAAAAACGAATACTTTATAAACTGATCTGAAAACGAAAAAACATAATAATGAATTCATCATTTTGTGTAATTCTAGTACATTTTCCCAAACAATGAGAAACGAAAAAGAGATTATAGCTTGATTATAAATGAAATAAAAACTGGTAAAAGCCAGCAATAAAAGCAAGAGTAAGAAATGTATTCCTTCTGTAGAGAATGATAAAGCAATAAAAATGTCCTTCTGTTTTCAGTTACTGAATAATATTCCTGCTTAATTATTGTTGGATATATAATGTTTGAAAATGTATGCTTCCAATGGTACAAGAACAGAACCTTTGTAAGAAGTACGTTATTATAAAACAACAATTGAGGTCAACATATTAGAAACGGATTGTAACAATAATTAGTTTTTAAATAGCAGTGTTTATTACCACTTGACTAACAGGTAGACCTATCAGTAAAATGTTTGTTCAATGAAATACGTAAAGAACTCAGTTACATTTTAAAACGATATATTCTCTGGAAGATGCTTTATTGGTAGTTCTATTTAGAATACGGTTTAATTTGTTTAAAATAGAACACAGCAGAATTAAATCCTAATTAAGATAAGGAAATGACTTGATACAACGTGTTATTGATAATTATTATAATAAATATACAGTAAGATTTTTTATTTTGATATAAAGCTCAGTAATATTGTAATGCATTTCAAATATAACACAATTTTCATGGAAATCTAAAATCACAATATTCAAATGAATAAAATATTAACCGTAGTAACAAGTGAGTTACATTTGTAATAAAACGTTATTTTGATTTCATACTATTTAAATCATTTGGTATGATAGTATATTTTACTTTTTTCGTAAATGACGAAGTACCAAAAAAAGGGATAGCATTGGGGGAGGGGCTTCAGAATGTCTGTCGCTAAGCGTCAATAGCGCAACGCATTGCCAGTTCAGTGCTTCTTACACGACGAAACTTAACTGTAGTGAACGTGACTAAGTATGTAAACTCTAGTAACCATATTAAACAGGAACGATATGCTCTAATTATCGTAGACTCTACTGCATTACTATTAGTTTGTTTTAATTATTAGGTAATATTTATATTTCTGGTTTTGTTAAATGTCTACATTTATTTATTCAAACACATTTCTAAATCTTGTTTCGTAATATTTATAGTTGGTTCATACACTATTTCTTTTTTTTTCTTCAAACGAGAAAAATATCTTTTCCGAAACTCGCTAACATTTGAATATCAATACAATGTTTTTTCAAAATATTTGTTCAATAAATGTCTAAACCACCTACATTCACTTCTACAGGACATTTTCCCTGAAACTTAGACTTTCTACGGATATTATATTTAAAAACAAATTACCAACAGTGTTGTAAACAACAGTGTTACCAATAACGTTTCAACAGATATATATCTTTGAAATTTACACTGTCTATCATTGGCAGCCCATGACCTCCTTTCCCAATAAATGTATCCATTATATAAGAAGTCCCTAGGGACCTAGATTGTTACGAGCAAATCATATAATATGATCCATCTCTATAAATAATAATAATAACGTGCAGCGATTGTGTGACCGTTCTCTCAGTCACAAACAGTCTCGTTAGGGATGGTTGCAGGTAAACCTACACCACCCAGTGACGTCACTCCTAATAGAGAAAAATCATCAGATAATCCAGACACACTAAAAAAGCTAGGTAACGCCGTAAGGCTCCAATATATTTGAGACGGGCTGCGAAGTCGGAAATGTTCGGTTAAGATCGGTTCCGCCCAAAGAGAAGCATCTTTGCTTCGCTTCAAGTTTGACATTTACAGTTGTTAAGAATGAATTTAGGTCGGGTTGTTAGTAAATATACCCATGACTTGAGATTGAATAAGTAAAAATAAATTAAAGAATTATAAATATATTTCATTCAATATAATCTCAAATACGATCTCCCATCCCATAGAATTTAGGTACCAGCCACGACTGCTATATTAACTGTATGTCCCTGAGTAAAAAAAATAAAACAGAAACAACATATTGATGTTCTAAAAATTTGTTGTTGTGATGTTAAAATATACAATGAAATCGCTTTAAAAAGTACCAAATTTAAAACTGGCAAAACCAAGTAGTTTAAACTTCATAATTAAGAATTATTGTTTTTTATAAAATAATAAAAATTTTCGGCGTTAGTATCAGTAACATTCTTTAATAAAGAAATAAAATTTGGTATCTAAATACAATAAATTTAATATCATACCACAATTTTATTATGATATTTTTTCCAAACTAGTATCATGACAATTTCCAATTCGTTTTTTTTTGCAATAAAAAGGGTATAAACATACAGTATGATCTTCGAACCAATGTGCAAAACATTACAAAGTGTTTATACTGACCTAATTGATTCACTTTATTTTCGATGTGAATAAACTCTACATTTATTAATATTCTGTATTAAAGTTGTGTTTAAATGCTTGCTTTACAGAACAGCAGCGAGATAGCAAAACTGTATTTATAAAGGTAATTAGGGGTTAAGTATATTGTTTGCCGTGGGAAAGCTTATCTCAGAGTTTACATGCGCAAGGCATGGCCCGAGGTCAGTTACGTGCTTTACATAGGAGCCACGATCAGTAATTTATGTCCACCGGATGCAGAGATCAAAACCGAATTATCCTTTAGCCCTCACTTTCTGTCGCATTAAATTCATAAAGTGTAAAATTTATTATTACATTTAATTGCGACTATTATGGGTCAAAAATTCATCTCTGTTTTATAAAAGGTAATAAAATGTAACCAATAAGTTTCAAAAAGTTAAAGAGCAACTTTGTGAAAAATAATTTGTTTCACTAAGACATAATACCATACCAAAACAATACACACATTATTTCAAAGTTAAACTAAATTAGAGAAAACGAGAAATATGTGACCTTGGGGATTTGGCCTACGTCAATCAAGCAAAATGCTAACCATCACACCGAGATAGATCTTTATTGTAAGCGGTAATGGTAAAATATAAAATGTTATAAAATATTTTGTTTTTACTCTGCCTCTGAATGAGTGGACAATTTCAGGGTACTGTTTTTGGCGATAGAAAAATATTCAAAATGATTCGTTCAGTCTGAGGGGGAACATCCAGACACTAATATTCCAATAGATAATTTACGATGGTCCAGTGTCAGTCTGAGCGGGCACATTCAAACACTATATCTTCCAATACAGAAAGTTTGGAATAGTTCACTCAGTCTGAGCGGAAACCTTCAGGAACTACTCGTCCAATAGAGAACTTTTACGATAGTTCAGTCACTATGATCGGGCACTTTCAGACACTGTCTCTTCCAATAGAAAAAATATGGAATATTTCAGTCAGTCTGAGCGGGCTCTATCAGAAACTGTTTCTTTCAATAGAGAAAATATGGAATATTTCAGTCAGTCTGAGCAGGCACTTTCAGACACTACTCTTCCGATAGAGAAAATACGATACAATAACTCATATTTTAAAGATGAACAAATTAATACAGTAGGAGATAGCCTGTAAACTATGAATAAGATTGATTACACTATACTAAAAGGAAGGTTTAGTTCCTTAAACTCTCTTAGTCTGAGTAAACTGATGAATATAAACACCAATAATTTTAATCTCTCGATCCTTTCTATATAATCTCTTAATTGGAGCACGTTATAAAAATTACTAATTTCATTTAAGTCCCCAACCTAATACATAATAAACTCTCTCATACCGTGTAGACCATAATAAGCAAAGTGTCTCAGATATAGAGGGTTTGCCTTATGGTTTAATATTTATAACGTTTTCTTCAATAATAAACATCAAATGGACTGGCATAATATAGATGTCATACATATGGTAAAAGATTGGAGAAAGATGAGATTTTCGTAAATATGGTATATAAAAAAACAAGAAAAAAATGATTTTAATAAAATGATAGAATTAAAAGATGTTCCATCTGCATATGAATCTGTAGTACTGAAATTACAAGTGAAATTTAATATTTGGTATTTGGTATTTAGTATTTTGGTTACTCGAAGTAATATATATATATATATATATATATATATATATATATATATATATATATATATATATATATTAAAATGGTTGTTTGTCTTCAAAAAATTTAAAATGTGACTATATTATTATTAGTAAATGTGTTACTGTATGTATCTGCGATTTGTCTGTTTTATTGTGATAAAAAAAAATTGACTTGTAAATGAATATTTATTATGAATTTTATAATTTGTCGATTTTTATTATGTTTTATACAATGCCATGTATTTTATAAATAGTAAGATATGTTGTTTAGTTGTTTAAATAATATTGAGCTCTTGAAAAGAATTTTGTAAAGAAATTCGAAACGTTGAGTGTTTTAAAAAAGCAAAATTGACTGTGATCTGTAATTAGCCTATATACAAAACTAATAGTTATTAACAGACAATAAATAAAAATATTCTCTAAGCATTTTCTAGAAAGAGCATCCGAGGCTTGTGTGTGCCAATATCTAAAGTGAAAAAAATAAATAGTGAAAGGAAGAACATTGTCAATCAAAGTGACGACTCTCAAACAGAACGTGAGTTCCAGACTGATGACGTGGGTATGGAAATGCAATACCTAGAATCGTCAGACGTCGATTATTCTTCAATAAAACAAAGAATTGTGATCCGTACTCCACAGAAGAAGAAACGAGACCGTGACAGGCCAGTAACACCGATAGACGATTTTGGAAAACCTGTTATACGTCACTATATCATTCAGTACTACGAACGGAAAGAAAGTTGGGCAGTTCATTACATGAAGCCGGATTTTTTTCGGAGGTAAAACATGTCTTAGAAATGTTGTGATAAACCTAGGCTTTACGTACCAAAAATTTAATAATAGGAGAGTTTAATGAAAAAACCGGCCATGGTGCTGGTCAAAAAACGTGAATTAAACCGTTTTTTTATTGATAAAACGTAGATTAACCAAAACGCAGCAGGCACTAAAGGTTTGAAGGACGATTAAAGGTTACTGGGACCATAGGAACACCTTTTAGTAAAGCACACCTCTCGGTTTGATAGTAGCCACGCTGGTGGTTAAATGGCTGGATAAGCGCACAGTTAATTTTTCATTCAAGTGCACAAACGATTATCACGAACAGATGGATAATCAGGTCTTCGAGAACTGGTTTTTCTACACATTGATACCCATATGGCCGCCAATGGACAAAGCTAGCACCCCCTAGGGTTAAAGATATGTATCCATCTTCTAAATCTAGGAAAGGCTAAATGGCAAGTTGGTTGCCAAAGAAAAGTTTCTGGTTTACTAAAGATTCGAAAAAACCGGAACTTTATAACCTAGTCAAGATCCATAAGTCACTGCACCCTACCTACGTAGTAGACAGCAAAGCTGAAGTCTTAGGATATAATGTAATTCGACTCCCACCCAACATTATTGTCAATACAGCCCAATTGAAATGGTTTGGGGCTACTTCAAATCTTACGCACAAGAAAGAAACCGACCTTTTACAATAACGAATATCGAAAGACTTTTAATGAGGCTGTGTCACCAGTAGCACCTGATTTGTGGGACAAATATGTGAGTCCCGCAAAAATGTTATTAGACAAGGACTGGGAAAATGAAGAAATTTTCATCCACAGTGTTAGAAGAATCATGATTAACTGGGCTCCAAGAGATTTTGAAAGTGACACGGGAAGTAAAAATATCAGTAAAAACAACCTCGTGTGTTTAAAATAATGTGTTTAATAGGAGATATATTGTAAATAATGAAGGTCAGGATAAATATGGCATTGTTCTATTATTAAATTTTTTGAATCATGCACCTATAATAATAAGTATAAATATATTGTAAAATATGAAATGAAAATTACTTTGTTGATCATTTCAGTAACATGATTATTTTAAATACTAATGGTTTGTAATTTTTTAAGTAAATATCTGTATCAGTAAGTTATTTTTACCTAATAGCATTGTTTTTTACCCTCAAATATGAAGCATTTAGGTTAAGCTTGGACTCATTTTTATTAGGACATACCGTAGATTTTAACAAGATTGTTGATATTTAAATTTAACAAAACTAAAAAAAAGTTACTGTAATGCGGAAGAGAGCCTAACAGATGATTAATTGCTTGTCAGCGGGTTGGGATGACGGGGGTCAGATCCTTGAAGAGCTGTAATCACCCTGCCGAGAAGGACTGGGCTCCACACAACTCGACCATAATGTTATGAGCGTCTGTTAACCACAGCAGTGTATATTTAAATTGGCGATTATTCATGTCTAAACACAATTGGAAGATTAGAGAACAAATAAGAAAGAAACAACATATTACCCGAAGGAAGAAGATAAATGGAGGAAGAAGATAAATGGAACGTAACTTCACCTTTCCCTCAGTAGTTCGCTTTATCTGAACAATCATCAGACAAAAGCGGTTACGGCAGTAGAGAAGAAATCCATTAGAGTAGTTTATACGAGTTTATAGTTTTCAAATAGTTTTGACTTTTATCCGTAATGTTTACATAAGTACGTGATTAGTCAGTACTTTACCTTTGTCTACTAAAACGAAAAATTACTACGTCACTAATTATACTGTTTGTTATTATAAAAAAAACCAACAATCCAAATATCATTATTCTTCCATTATGTTTCAAAATTCTTAGAGATGTTTGGGATTTGTCGAAAAACTCCATTAGGCTTCAGTATTTAACAAAATATTTAACAATATCTAATTTTTCTCGGGAATACAGCAGCATAGTTTGACCGTTATAAACACCTAGAACATACCCGGCTGTCTGTCGTCCCGAATCGGCTGCTTCTTGTACTACAACTAACTGCTCAGATATCTTGGCGTCACGTTACTCCCACAAATTTCATCTCAATGCGTGTCAGCAAATACAGCATAGAACAACCGATATACATTTCTCATAATGTATACATCATAATCATCGACTTTATAAGAAAAACGTATAAGGCCTAGAATTATTAAAACAATAAAAGTAAATGTTAATATAAGTTTTTCTTTACACAATCTCGTTTTATATTTGTCACGTGAATTATATCCATGCTTACCGCATGCCTGTACAAAGCCACAATGATCACTACTTGTCAATGGCATCTACACCATATATCTTGTTTTTCTCTCTCGTTCTCACACAATATAAATATAAGATTTTCTGGCATAATGTGTTTTTATTATTACAACCTAATTTTTATATTTTTGCTATATTAGGATATGCAGAAGATGAATTTTGGAATATAATGAAAGTTAAACTACATATTTTAATAGTTAATATAGCTTACAATCTCCGACATAACAATCATAAAGTCTCACACAGGATGTAACAGAGAGAAAAAAGAGAGACTCTCAGATCTTGTTTATCGGTCGAAGATAAAAATAAAAGTTCATTTTATAGATAGGTCTAGAAAAGTTTCGTTACAAATTTAAGATTGAAAACAATTTCGTCGGGCCCCGTTACAATGAAGGCATACTAAAATATGTAGGGAAAGTTTTATTTGTGATGTAAAGTGTAGTGGATTTTACGAAATAAAAAATTAGCAGACATTTTCTCTGATATCACGACTCAAACATTTCCACTGTTTAACTTTGGAAACTGGTTTTAATTCTATTATATCATTCTGACCGTTACAAAGAAAAATTAATATACTTTTTCCTGTTAAAACATATATTTTAGGTTTTGCCTTTTAAAAATAGCTGCTCTGTTTTGCGATAAATAAATGTTTAGTGTTGGAATAGTAACAAGAAGTTACATTTATATTTTCAAACATTGTTTAGAGGAAAAGCACGATGTAATCCTAATAAAAAACGTTGTTGAGTGTAGTGAATTGGTTGAGTGGGATACTTTGTATATTATTAGGAATATAAATAATGAGTCAGGCCATATTCAAAATTCTATATCAATGTAACTAGTGTGACAAGAGAATTTGATTGTAACTATTTTGGTTAATTGGGTCTTGTGGCTTTCCGTAGCTCAACAGGGTTTTCCATTAACTACGTAAAAGCTTCAGTAATACGTTCAAGTAGTGCCTCACGGGTATTATCTTTGACATCGTAAACTTTCTCAATCATCCTGTTGATTCAAGTTGGTGGAAACAATATTTGTAAAAGGTAGCGATGCGCCATCGTGTTGGAGGTACTGCTGCTGTCGCGTTGCAAGAGGAACATCTTCAAGCAATGTCGGTAATTCTTCTTGAAGAAACTATAATTACGTTTGACCTGTTGTGCGTCCTTTACAAATAAACGTTTGAATCAACTGATCATGAATAACCCTACAACATACGTTAGTGATAAGACTCTGTTAAAAGTTCCGTTCAGTTGTTGCATGAGGGTTCACTACTGCCTATGAATTTTGATTTCGTAAAATGTTGATACCATCCCGAGCGAACTGTGACCCATCGATAAATACACAAAGAGACGACAATGAACGTTCTGCAAGTAAATGCAGGACTCTAAGCGATGGGCATTGTCTCCTGGGTGTAAATGCTGTATTCTTGTTAATGTTGGGGATAAAGCTTTTTTCTGACCCTTACCGTTGAATAAAACGTCTTTTACTAATACCTGGACTATGTTCAAAAGGAGCAACAATGTTTTATTCTATAATATCAGCTTAATGTATTTCCAACTTATGAGATAAAGTTTTCTACAAACCATCATTCTGTATAGTATGGCAGCAGAGCCTGAATGCACTAGATTTTTATATCAATCAACTCTATGAAACAGTTTTTCTTTTTCTGAATTGAAATCAATATTTTTTAGTAAAAACTTAATTTGTAATTAAGTCATTAACAAAGTTATTGTCAGTCTAATGTAAAAGGCATGTTGTGCTAATATGAATGATAATTAATTTATTCAAACGTATATTCGCTATTTGCCTTATTTATTTAAATCGTTTTATTAAAATTTGATCAGTTTCTTGATGAAGTAACAAAGTTATTGTTGTACAAAGATGAGAAAATTTGATTATTTCATTCCAGTTTTTGCATTTGTCACTGACTTTCCTTTAATGTACCTAGCTTATAGATCTTGGACCTTTTTTAATCAATTTACCTGGTCAAAAACCATAAGAAACGAATGAGCTCGTTTCTTAATCTACTTCACTAGAATATCAAGAGGTCCTCGTTTTACATGGTTGGCTGCAATCCGGACGAAACCTTTCGCTAGCTGTATCTAATAACGAAGCACTTCCACCCATGTTGATATATACGTCCTGTGTGTGTGTGTATATATATATATATATATATATATATATTTATATAGATTAATAAATTAAAAATATTTCAAAAACAAGAATACTTTTAATGAATATATTTATTCAAAGCTTTTCGCCGATATAATAGTACAATATATATATATATATATATATATATATATATATATATATATATATATATATATATATATATAGAGAGAGAGAGAGAGAGAGAGAGTGTGTGGGAGAGAGAAAGGGTGTGTCTTTATTTTTATGCTACAATATTTCTAATATTGTTGTTGGTTATGTTTGATTCACCATTGCAATATTTTGAATAATTTTTGTTTCAATTTTTTATTAATGTTGGTTTATTAGGTTTATTGAGGAATTTAATCTATCCATATGCGACTTATTCTTGTATTTTAAAATATTTTAAATGTTCCTATATTTGTTATGTAGTGAAAGAAATGTCCTAAGTTTACTTAAATGATTGAAATGTTCCAATATAGGTTTTGACCAGAGTTAGAATTTGTAATACAATATTAATTTTTTAAGGTAATATCTTTTTGTGGCTTACCCCAAAAGATAATAATAACTACAAGAATGGTAAATCGTAATGTATAACACAATACTTGGATACGAATATTTGGAATGCAGTATAAAAGATTTATTCAAACTATTCGGTGAAATGTAGGATAATATATCCTGCATGGGTATTGAGTTCGTGGCTTTAAATTCCGGTTTAATCACAGAAGTAGATCTGAATAAATCTGAAATACTTTTAAAATAATTCAGAAACCACATCCAAACCATATCAATTGAATAAATTGTTGAATTTACTGTTAAAAGTAAGTTCAAATGATAATGTTACTTCTAATTGAACTTTAGGACGAATCACCTACAGCTCAAGTCCGATAACTTCAATGTCACATTAAATGTAACAAATTTTGTTTCAAGTACTCTGTCACTTTAAATTTAGAAAAAGCAGTTTTAAAATATCATAGATCTAAACTTAGTCTAATGTAAGTTTTATTATTCTTATTCATCTACTGTGAAGAATAAAGTGAAGTACAGCTCTCGCTGTATCATTACGTTTAAAAGTTACAAAATTAATTTGTTTTTAAAAATAGTTTTATGTTCATTGATAAATTACCTTTATTTATATTTGTACTTATAATAGGATAAGAGGGCTGGTCAGGAAAACCTGATACTTTCACTTTATACCTGGATTCGTAAGAGTTAACCGTTCAAAACCTTACATAAGAAATGTCTGGTTAATCCAAGCCCCAGATGTGTGTCCCACCCCAATATTAAGCCCTAGTTGACATCTTTTGTTTTCGTCACGGGCATTTCCCTCTCTTTAACATACCTGCATAAACATATTGGCTATTATCTGTCTACTAGGTAACATATTTTGTTTTCGTCTCGTGTCTTCCACTCTCCTAAACACACCTGCCAAAACGTACGGGCTGTGGGCTACTATTTGTCTACTAGGTAACCTCTTTTGTTTTCGTCACGGGCATTTCCCTCTCTTTAACACACCTGCATAAACATATGGGCTATTATCTGTCTACTAGGTAACATATTTTGTTTTCGTCTCGTGTCATCCACTCTCCTAAACACACCTGCCAAAACGTACGGGCTATGGGCTACTATTTGTCTACTAGGTAACCTCTTTTGTTTTCGTCACGGGCATTTCCCTCTCTTTAACACACCTGCATAAACATATGGGCTATTATCTGTCTACTAGGTAACATATTTTGTTTTCGTCTCGTGTCTTCCACTCTCCTAAACACACCTGCCAAAACGTACGGGCTATGGGCTACTATTTGTCTACTAGGTAACCTCTTTTGTTTTCGTCACGGACATTTCCCTCTCTTTAACACACCTGCATAAACATATGGGCTATTATCTGTCTACTAGGTAACATATTTTGTTTTCGTCTCGTGTCTTCCACTCTCCTAAACACACCTGCCAAAACGTACGGGCTATGGGCTATTATCTGTCTACTAGGTAACCTCTTTTGTTTTTGTCACGTGTCTTCCACTCTCCTTAACACATCTGCCAAAACATATTGGCTATGGGCTACTATTTGTCTACTAGGTAACCTCTTTTGTTTTCGTCACGTGTCTTCCACTCTCCTTAACACATCTGCCAAAACATACGGGCTATGGGCTACTATTGGTCTACTAGGTAACCTCTTTTGTTTTCGTCACGTGTCTTCCACTCTCCTTAACACATCTGCCAAAACATACGGGCTATGGGCTACTATTTGTCTACTGGGTAACCTCTTTTGTTTTCGTCAATTGTCTTCCACTCTCTTAAACACACGTGCCAAAAAGTACTATTGGGTTCTATCAATCTACTATAAAACATCTTTTGTTTTCGTCACGTGTCTAACTCTTTCTGTAACACACTTGTAAAAGCTTATACTGTCTGTTAACGTTCGTTCCTACTTTCTAATTATGATGTGTTTGCTTCAGTGTTGATGTTGTTATTCTAAAAGTTAATTTTTCCTAGAGGATAACGAATGAGAGTTCACCTGACCTGACCTTTTCCATTACTTCAGAAACATACTGCAAGTCCCGAGTTTATACGTTGAAAATCGAATTGCATCACCATGACTTAATGTGAAATATGACATTTACTGGAGAGTGAAGGGGAAAACCCTCATTGGGGATTAAGATTTTTAAGACTTTTAGTTACTTAGATATGTCCAGGTGGTATTATGTTTTAATGGTATGGAGTTACAGTTCTAAAAACAATTTCAAATTTTGAGAATATTCTGTTTTTATATGCTTAATATATTTTAAAATTAAATAATTTTTTTTTATATAAATACAACAATTTAACAGTGCATAACAATTTTTATTTTTTTGAACACATGAATATAATTGTTTCCGTTTGACATCTGCTCTCCGTACCAAACGCCCTTACACAAGTGTTAAAATCTTTCTTTTACGCTCAAATACATTTAATAATTATTTGCTTTCATAGTCCACACTAGAATCTACTAATTCATTGTATGAAAGTGCATTAAACAAAATATGTGGAAAGCTCTAACGCAGTACAGCTTCTTATAATATTTACTAATTCCTCCTGAATATTTTTGTAGATTTATACACAATTCGTGATTAACTAAAGAAACTTTAATTGATTAGTTTTGCCGTCCGTTACTGACAATACTTGACTAATATTCATCTAATAAACTAATATTAATATTTTTCTACCATACTGACATGTATTTATTAACAAAGTAATAGCAAACATTTATCTATCGATGTGATAATATGTATAAGCAAGTGATTTAAATCTGTTTTGCCAACTGTCTGAACTTTGCTGTTACAAATACATCAACATAGCATTACTGACGACTCTATGTGACTATAATGCTCCTAAGAAACGCCAAGTAGGGCCTACTCACTCATTGTGTTTTATTACATAGGAAGATTTCATCACTAATGCGATAAGAAGTCAACTCAGCGATTAATAAAGAAATGTCAACGGAAGGAGAAATTGTGACGAAATCTTTTGAAAGGCAAAGTAGCTGCTCATAATGATCACTTTATCCTTCATTTATAAGTAGGTCGTCACAAGTAAACATGTGGTGAATATCCATGTAGAGCTGATATTGGCAAATATATGGCCTACGAAAACATTATATATGTTTTTACAGTATTAATTTTAAATAATATGCGTTCAGTAATACGCGTTTTAAATATATAATATACACTGCTGTGTAGTATATTTTATATACTATAAATATATACACAGCTGAGTAGCTTATCATATTTATTGATAGAAATAATATAATTTACTGCGTGATTAAAAGAAAAATACTCGTATATTGAATTATACATTTATTCCATTGAAAGTACCCCAAGAAATAATATTGAAACGAATAAAATAAAATTAAAATTTGTAAGGTATACGTTTTATCATTATCATTTTAATAAAAAAACTGCTAAGTAATAAATAACCTTGATAGTAAATTTAATGAATGAAAGTCTGCTACTTACATAAAGCAGGACTGAGATGTGTAATATATTAGTATTGACACTGTAAAAACGTGATAAATTACGAAGGCCTATATTGTACTACTGTATCACTTCTTTAATATAGAGTTTATTTGTAGTAAAAAAAAAATAAAAAGATAAACTATATGTTTCGCCTAAAAAGAAATGACACAAATACTTGACAATATTTTTCATCTAAAATCAGTAATTCTTCCTCTAGGGAAGATGCGTAAACATCCCGGGGATGCAACGTTGCACCACCGTAGCATTATAATACCATCATTGGGTGAGTAGCATCATGTTGTTCTACATAACGCAACGCAACTTTTTAAAACGGCGGCAGCGTCGGCATGAGTAATAGCATTCGTAAAAGCATCTTTTTCCTCGCTATCGCTATCTGCTACATTGTCATCGTGTTGACCTGGACCATAGACGCCATTGTGTTGTCTGGACCATAGACAGCACGTCATGCTCGGTATATTCTTCATTGTTATCTAAAATTGTATACTCTTCCAGGCAACTATCATCCGCATCTTCATATCCTGGTACTCTTTGAATGAGCCGAGGGAGTTCAGTTTCATCATTTCTTGTTTTAAGTGATATTTCCACAAATTCAAGGCTAGGTTAGAGCTACTCCAAGATTTCTACAGTAAAGTGTTACTGATATTACTCCAAGTTTCAGCTACCCAGTAAATTACATTCTTTATTGTGATCGTCTTGAGTTTTTCTGGAATGCAAAGAGAACAATCTTTTTCAATTAATTTTTGCAGAAGCTTTTTTCTGTGGCTCAATTTTATGTTCTACAGCACACCTTGATCCTTAGGCTAAAGTTACGATGTCACGTTAGGTGGGAGAAAAAAGCTATTATGTCTTTACATATCAACTGCATGACTGAATAATGCGAAAGAGCATAGTCTATCAAAGTAGAGTTATTGGTTGTAGTCCATTTTTTTCATTAGTTTTTGTTACTGAAAGAACATATTCGTTTTTGAACGATTCCTGACAAATATTACCCTTCATCTACTCCTTACACTGATTTCTGTAATGAACAAGCCAAGCATTCAAGTTCAAATTTTCAAGGTCTCGTGGATTGGGGAATTTTCCATTCACCATTAATGGTAGCTTATTTGTTCTAGCGGCGTTACTGTAGGCTAAAATTTTGAGACGCTGTTTGCTAGTTTCAAAGCCTGACGCAGACGATCCCTCTTTAGAAGCACGACTTTCAGTGGGAAGGGCTTTAAAATTAAATCCTGTCTCGTTTGCACTACACGCTTACTGGAGTGAGTAATTTTGAGATGAAATCAAATGTGTAAATTCGTCTAAATATTCTTTTGCAGCAAGATTATCAGCTGATAACTTCTCTCCGCTTACCGTTAGTTTTCTAATTCCGTGCCTTCTCTTCCATCTAGCCAACAATCCATTGCTAGCAGTACATTCCAAATATCTGTTCATTAATCTGTTTAACTGTAATGCCTTTTCTTGTATTATTGGACCACTAATAGGAACTCCTTTCCTTATCTCTTGTGTAAACCGTAAAAATACAGCTTCGTCAAATTTTCATTCACAGAAACTTTCGCGTGATGATGTTGTTACAAAGACTTTTCACTAGTAGCACTGCAAAACTGTTCCATTTTTACATCATTTTTTTCCCGTCACTAATTGTAACCTTATCAACACTAAATTTAACAGCCACCTTTGTCAAACTTTCCTCTTTGTCTCGTTACATTTATCTCAAAAACAGGGCTACAGTACAGTGTTGATACAGAAATATGTAATCAATCCTCTAATAATGTTCGTTAATAAAAAAAAAACGCCGTTTTGTCAAATGCAAATTACACAGCATATCTGAAATCGGAACTTTTACGTTAATCCGAACTTTTCCAAATCCGAACAGGTTATAGCCCAATTAGTTCGGATTTGAGGGGTTCCACTGTATATATATATATATATATATATATATATATATATATATATATATATGTGTGTGTGTGTGTGTGTGTGTGTGTTAAACAGCAGTAAATAGCTACAAAATGTTCCTCCAGAGTATCGAAATTGCTGTTCGGAAACAAAACCCTATTACAGTGAACACAGCTAATAATGTTTTAATGTTTAATATTATAATGTAATAATTCAATTGTTTTTAAAACTTTTTAAATAGTTAAATTAAATAATAAAATATCATTTAAACTAAAAATTACAAAAAAAATTAAATATAATTTAGAGTTGCTAGCCTATAAGTATTGAAGCTTAAGTAAATGAATACAAGA
This sequence comes from Prosapia bicincta, assembly GCA_036971475.1. Classification (NCBI taxonomy): domain Eukaryota; kingdom Metazoa; phylum Arthropoda; class Insecta; order Hemiptera; family Cercopidae; genus Prosapia; species Prosapia bicincta. The sequence continues at coordinate 207,555,280 of JBAIZL010000002.1, read as the reverse complement.
AGCAAATATTTCATTGCTCCAAAATATATTTGCTTATACAATCAGATGTTATTACAAAATCAGATATAATTCTGTTTAGGTACTTACAATTATTTCTTTTTGATTTTCTTCTTCATAATTTTTATTCAATTCTATTTCTATTTATAAATAATTCAACCTTTCTGTTCAAAGATCATAATTCAAACTATTCTGGAAATCAAAAAGATAAAAAAAAAATATTTAGTTAAAAGTATACGAATGATTTAATATGCAAATATTTGTGTTTGAATAAAATAACATAAGTAAAATTCACCTCTTGAATATTAATAAAGCTAAATCGAAACATTCAACAACTAGTTTACTTATTCGGACTGAAATGAGTATACAAAACACAAACTTTCTTCTGTTTTTAAAATGTTTTATAATATGAATAAATAATAATATTAAATAGTGTATTAATAATATATAATAATATAAAATTATATATACATATATATATATATATATATATATATATATATATATATATATATATAAAGTTTTCTTGTTTATTAATTTAAAACAACATAGGTTATTATAATACAAGAATATTTATTAATTTATATCTAAAGCTTTTCGTTGGTAAACAGTACCAACATCATCAGGGATGAAAATTACAATAATGTAAGCTATAGGCCTAAGACATATGTTAAATTAGAAATAAAATTGTTGATAAATTTATACAAATTGCCAAATTTATTTTGTTGCGGTAACATTATAGACATTGAATATAGTATCAAATTTTGAATGTATTTGTTCTTTTATTAATATGTTATTATTATTGTATTTATATATATTTATATATAGCAATATATATATATTGCTACATATATATTCATTCTTATACTCTTATTAATTTCTTTTATAAGTTTCATATTTTCAATATTTGGAAATTGGTGCTTATTATTAACACAAAGATTTGTAAATTTTGATTTATATATTTCTGGATTAATATAGGCATTCAAATTTTCTTTATAGCTTTCTTTTATTTTTTTCTTGGTTTGACCTATATAAGCTTTATTACAGTTTTCGCATTTTAAAAAGGTGGTGTTTATAAATTGGAATAAGCACCAATTTCCAAATATTGAAAATATGAAACTTATAAAAGAAATTAATAAAAGATAATAAATGTTCTTGTATTTGAATAAACTATGGTGTTTAAAAAAAATAAATAAATATATATATATATATATATATATATATATATATATATATATAACTCTATACATTTATTTAAAATACATATTTATATATTATAATAATATATTATATATATATATATATATATATATATATATATATATATAACAATTATTTGCAGCTAATTCCACCAAATCATTGAACACCAGCATTAAATTTAATCGGGTTGCATTACAAATATCAAAATTTTATGGCAATATAGTCTCTTTCAATAGTCGTTGAAATAGATCGAATCAATTTTTACGACTATGATTACTTTTTAATGGAAATTATAATTTAAACATATTCTAAGTAGTTTATTGGAAAACATTTTCATAAAGAGGAACATTCATTTTCCAGAAATTAAGTGAGCAGATATAAAGCTCTTGCTCGAAGGTAAATCCGAGAAAATTGCCCTCAAAATCTCACTGATCACTGACGGTTGAGTGTAAGCCATCACTAACGAAGGTGACATGGTTGCCAAAACCAGTCTGATTAAATAACTGAAAAACTATTGAGATTTACAATGTAACCTTTTATTATTTACCTTTGGGGAAAGGTTCTCAGTAGCTACGCTATAGTTACCAATAAATATTGTTGTATATAACTTCAGGCTAGTGAGGTAGGAGTAAGGTATATTTTGATTAGAAACAAATGTAATGAGCCTGAATATTTATAAGCATTGCTCCCACGGGAATCGCTATCCCTCATGTCAGGTGGACATTATTCGTTCTCATTTTTTCTGTTGATACTTTATCCATTTAAAGTGAAACACGACTACAGTAATTTGTTTTTGGATAAAGACACCTTTATGTTTATGAAGCATAAATTGCCAAGTTAAACCCAATCTGAAATCGTCCAACACAATAATATCTCTTATAATGACATTTACATTTATATCAAGTCTAATGTGCTTTTTAAGGTATTCTACTCAGACCGTAAAATATGTCGTTTTTATGTCATCTCTCTTTGTGCATTGGCGGGAAGAGTTTCATTTGCCATGAGAAATTGGTTTCATGCTTTGTGTATAGCCTAACATTAGGTAGAAGCGAGGAGTAGGCCTATGTGGGAACTATAAAACTGACAAATTTATAAACACTTCTATATGAGAATATTGTTACGTTAGGGATTATAATAAATATCATTGCAATCGTCATATCAAGCTTTCGAATACATCATAGGCAACAATTAAATAACATAGTGATACGATACCTAGTTATCTTTCATGTTTGGAAAACAATTTAACTGTATTTTTGTAAACATATTTTTATGTAATAAATATTTTAACTAAACTGAAGCTATCATGCTTATCTTCACGTTCAACCTATTTTGCAAACAAATAAAAACGTTTAGTTTAGGTATATCATCTTAACTCTCAGTTTCCATTCTTAGTCTGGGTCACGACTTGTATAAAGTCAGTTTAAATGTACTGAAAATACTGAAGTACTGAAAACACTGTTGTAGAGTTCTAAATCGTAAATTGAACTAAAGCTTAGATTTAATTACGTAATTGCAATTAATTGAATAAATATAGAGCTTAACACCTAATTTTGTAATATATTTTCATTTACTTTTTTATTATAACAACAAAAAAACTATAGCTGATTTAGCAATACAGATACCAGACAGAATCAGGGAATATAGGTCAAGATCTTGTTATAAACAACAGGATTAACAAAACATCCACGTAACTCCATCTTAGATATTCGCATGGGACGCCTTCTCCATTTACAACTTGGATACAAACATATGTATTGGATGTAATATTGAGAGTTTACAACTGGTATAATCATCTTTTAAAAATTAAAACAATTAATATTAAAAAAATGTCAATTTTACAAATGAATTAGGTTACCAAAGAGAGATTTTATTTCACTTACTATTTATTAAATAGCTACTTTATTTATATAAATAAAGTAAGATAATCTATATGTTAAAACAGCTGTTCTACCACATCGATTATAACTTAAAATAAGCTGTCTTATGCAATCACTTATTTTAGGCCAAAAGGGAGGAAATGCCTATATTGTATACATTTTTGTGGAACTTTTTCTCTCATATAAAAATAATTTAATCCTTTAAATTTAACTAATGAGTATATTTTTTGAGTTACAGTTGATTAACATCATTAATTGTCATCCACTATAGGATTGGTTTTATTATAGATTGAAATATACATAAGAAGACTGTGAACCAATAGAGCGAGTTGAAAAACTAACACTTACCGTTTTAAAATTTGTGAACGGTAAGTGTTTGAAACACAAAGAAGGTATGCTTTGGGAATGGTATTTTCAGCAAGTTTCAATATAATTGCAAGTAACCTATTTGAAATTGAAATGCAAGTAACCTACATTGTATACTGAATGAATTACAAAGCAATTGTTTTACATTTTAAATATTTATTACATAAAGTTTATAGTTTTTGTTGAACTTGAAATATTAATATCATTTTATATGAAAAATTGCCATAAAATAGGATTTACTGACATTGGGTCGACCCGATTCCCTACTGCAACCATTGGGACAATTACTCGCAGGTCTGGAAAAAGCTTGTTTTAATGAAAGTCTAGATCATTGACTCATATTTTAATTGGGCGCCTAGTTTTTTAGGCATGTGACACTTAATTGTATTTATTCTGTTTCAGGTATAAGACTAAACTTAGAGTAACTGTATGCATCTTTTACGTAAACATTGCAAACATACTACTAAATAAAAGTATTGTTATAAAACCAATAATAAATTTCCCACAGTTAGTAAAGTTTAAATTTTTAATATTTTTAATACAAGTTATCGTAATACAAGCTATGTAGTGTTAGTAGTATCAGTACAGCTTTGTTTATTTACCTTTCAACTTTACTGTATAATGTATTAACACTCTTTTAGCAAGTTCACTTGAACTTTTAAAACTATTTGCTGACAAAGCTTATAGAGGTTGTTGATATGACACTAATATTATTATTATTGATTGATTTTATTGGAGCCGTTAATTTCAATTAAATTATTTTATTATGATGTTTAAACACAGTTTTATTTGTAAGAATAAATGGTTATAATCAGATGAATATACTAATATATTTTTAGACTCCACAAGAGTTATATATACTAAAACGTTTCATTTTATTGGATTACAATAATAATAGTTTACCTATTACAATTTTTTACAGAAATTCGCTTAATGGAATTAGTTATCTTAGGTTATCATTAAGTATGGAATAGAGCTATTTTCTTTCAATACAACTTTACCAAAATGTTTAAATGTTTCCAGCTGATGTTATTGCATACATCGGCCTCTTACTATATTCCTCCTGTAACGTAGCCTAAGTGAAGAGCTATTTTCTTTATACAAATTTGTGTTTTTAAAGAGTTGTTACTGTCTTGGTATTACGCCCTTAAGGCTTTTCTTATTGCCCTTCTCAGCGCATAGACGATGATAGACATAAATTTGCTCATGCCTTTCTTTGTACCTGTCCAAATCTATTGGTTGCTGCCGAAGCTATTTCAATAGTTCGATGTTATTCTACTAAGCTTTGTTGTAACTAGATGTTGCGAATCATCTTGTTTTTTATGCTTTTCCTAACAGATATTAATCTATATTCGTTTCCATGACATAATAGGTTAATAAATTTTGGGCATAAAACCTAATATATTGAAAAGACCTTGTGAGATGCATATTGGTGTCTGTAATACAACTAACATATATCTCGTCCTTTCGTTAGCCCAAATAATTTATCGCAAAGGATACATTTTGAGATATGTAAATATAAAATTACTCGAAAAACTACGTTTACATTAAAAAAATATGTTTTAGATACATTTACGTAACTTAGCAAGTCGTGAGTAAATATACAACTGGCATATATTCTTCTAGCTACGAATTAATTCTTTAGTATACCTAGTTTGCACCTAGTTTACACCTAGTTTAGCACAATATTTATAAATAAACCAATTCGAAGCAATAGGAACTTCACATATGGAATTACAGAGTTCGTTTACAAGATTCGATTAAATATGTTTAGGAATCACTATTTATTTATTTTACAAACCTCGAAAATATCGAGATATACGTAAAGTTATTAAAACCAATTGACATGCTTAGTTGATCGTAAATAAAACGGCAAATGACAAAACGTCATGTAAAAAAAATAACGAGATGTAAGAATACACTACGAGTGGCAAACAGAAATGTAAGAACAAAAACGGAAGAGTTCCATATAGAACGGCGTAACCGAACCATCAATAGCAGTCTTCGACGAAAGTTTAATGGATTGACAACACAGATAAGATAGGGCAAATAAGTTAAGCGAGAACATATATTAGTTGTAGTAATATGGCATATGGCCTTAGGCATATGGAATTACAAAGCGAATTGTTGTCTTAGATTAGGTTCAGATCTCAGCCGCAATGAGTGCGTAATATAGCAGTTAATAATACTAATTTAACTGTTTCATGGTATTTAATTGTATAGTTTATTATTAGTTACCATGACACCGTATTCGGCTAAACAATGCTCTCATTATTTTTAATTATTCATGACTTGCAGCTTTATATCAAACTTCAACACTTACACTTATAATAAATGGATCAGAACATTCCCGTAGCTCATAAAATATTTTCAGAGTTACTGTCGTTAACCGAGATTTTGCTTCATCCACCCCAAGATTCCTTGCGCTAGCGTTAAAATGTAAGACATTTCCAACAAATTACTTTCGGGTATTTATTCACCCATATTAATTGAAGATTTTATATAAATTGGTTATAATGAAACACATTCTATATGAATATGATGACAAAATATTTCGATATATTTTTAATTCAAAGCTACACCTGCCATTGCCCGTTTCTACAAATTGCTCTCCATAATTAATAAAATTGGTCCCCAAATACTGTGGTTTTCCAAATGGATGTTTGTTTTTGGAACAACATAATACAATTCTCTATAATATAATATAATGTTATAGACTAGTTCCTAAGAAATATATCAAACTTTAAACTTAGTGATGATTGTCTTGAATACCAAGGGAAGGAAAAACTTCTGCTTGTAACATAACATTTGTAAAGTATCCTATCCTATATAGATAAATAACAATAAATTACTATCATCTTATTAAATGTGTTTAAGAGCCACTCTTACAGATGGCTATCATTTGATTAAATCAAGTAACGTAATAAATTGCGAATAGAAAATGGAGCCTTAAGAGTGTTTTCAAGGCCCATAGGGAGGTGACCTGACGGAGTTTCTAAATACAAATAAACCTATGTGTTAACCAGGGAGCCTAAGAACGTCTCTGTAAAATTTCAGCTTAGTGGGTAAAGTAAATTTGGCATGATAGAGTCACACACACACACACACACACACACACACACACACACACACACACACACACACACACACACACACACACACACACACACACACACACACACACACACACACACACACACACACACACACACACACACACACACACACACACACACA